>MU867122.1:0-202008 GCA_033725935.1 Cladorrhinum sp. PSN259
TGGTCTTGGCGGCTGAGCATACTGAGCAACCTTCTGAGTCTTGGGTGCTCAGTGTGCTCAGTGGTCTTGGCAACTGATCACACTGAGCACTCCCTGATTGGTCTGCTTCGGGGCTTTGTGGGTCTTTCCATCCCTGGCCCAATGATTGGCTGCGGACCACACGGTGTCCTGCATTGGGGTCCGTGTGCGGGGGAGATTTATGCGCGAGGCGTAACACAAGGGCATAGCGGTGTACGAAATAATAATAATATTATTGCATCCTTTAGCAAAACTGATAAATTAAAGTACGGCTTGGTAGGTACATGTATATTGTTATACATGTAGCCCTTCAACCAACGCAGCCATTGACTCATACTCAGGTACACAGCTTCTAAGCTTGTTAATTCTTTTCTCTTTTTTTTAACAAACGACGAGAGCTCTAACAAATCTCCCAAAGACATCAAATCGCATAGTTTAGAATAATTCAGCCAGCCCATTCCTATCTCAACCAACTTCCCTGATATGAATAACCGTGTACCCCGGGCCCGGCCGCTCCCATCCCTAGCCCAATTCATGAACGCTACCTCTACCCGCTTACTATTAAACGTTGCGAAAGGCGGAAAGGACTTGCTTCTGCGACATTTTTACATAATCGTGAGAGGAGCTTTATGCAACGCGGTCGGAAGCTCCTCTGAAATTGGCCATTTTAAGTCTCCTCCGGTTCTTCCTTCGTGCTATCGATCGAGTTCAGGGATGGCTCTCGACCGGATTCCAGAATGGACTTTCGGACGTCTTTGTTCTTCAAAATATATCCCCAAAAGCCTATATCCTCCTCTGACTTAGACTCCATGAAGCTGGTGGATGATAAAGACCCGCTCGCTGGAAACACATGCGCGTGGAGCCCGACGAACCGTTTGCAAGTCTCTAAGCCTGCTCCGAGTACATCGAGTTGCTTGGTAAGCTGTGAACGCTTCATCTTGCTGTACTCTGGTTCCCCAGCAATGCAAGTGGTGAGGTTGGGGCTCATGTTATGGACAGAGACAGAGGAGAGAATTTTGGCCAGAGCGTTCACTAATTTTGCTTCAATAACTTCGACCGAGATGTCGTCGATGAAGCGTCGCAGAGCCACCTATATTAACGATTAACAACAAACAGAGTGGCAAATTTGAGTTATTCCACTTACTTTATAATACGCATTCAAACAGTCCATGGCGTCAGTAGCGGCCAGGCGCTTCATTCCCATCCCGTCAGCCCGGGCTAAGTCCTCGGCGAGTTGGTCAATATCAATTGTGCATATAGCGGAATCCTTGCCCAGTCGCTTTCTAATGATGGCTGAAAACTCTTTTTCCCTTCGTTCGACGCGGACTTGCTCTAGCGCCTTGAGAAATGCGTCATTATAAGTGATGGGATGCGCACTTTGATGCGGGACGAGGAGCTCAGTTGTTTTGGCTCGCATGTCCTCCAATACCTTTTTCATAGCAGGAGTTACTACCTCCCTTTGCAAAGCCTCAGCTGTTGAGTTATCTGCAATGTGATCAACGACAAGTTGAAGAAACCGGCAGGTGGAATTCCAGACACTGTCGATATGTGAACGAGCAATAGTTTCCCAATGGCCCGACTGTTCAAGAAACAAATCGGCGACCAACATTGGGCTGAAAGTCCCCGGAAGCTCACGCCCACGTGTCCTCCTCTGCAAATACTCAACATAAGAGATGAAGTTGGACCTTTTGACATCGGTCACCTTGCCCAACGGACAGTTCCCAACATCGATGGTAAGCAGAATAGCGGTGCGGCGATAACTGTCGTCATCGACAATATTCCATCGGTGGCCGAGTTTAGAGAGGTTGGATGCAAAGTCCTCGTTCAGGTTCTGAACTACGGCTCTGATGCGTTGCTCGTAACCAATCATGGTTCTAGCAGGCTTGAAGAAAAGACTGAGGTAGTTACCACAGATTGATGACTTGACCAGATCCTGAAACGATTCGGCGAGCTGGAACAAGTAATGTCGCTGATCAAACGAGTTGGCCCTGGGATCACCGAGACCATCTAGTTCCTTCTCGCAGGATGTAAACTTCTTGTCAATCTCGTTCAGCAGGCTGGGAAGTTCAGTGATGATCTGCCCCAACAGCACTTTGCTCAACCGATCCCTGAAGGTGCCGACACCAAGTGAAGAAGGCGGGAGCTCACTCCAGATACCCTCCCGGAAAAACTTTTCTTCCTCTGCATCCCGCTCGGAGTGCGTCCAGGCGCCCTTCTCACTGTCCATGTTCTTGACGACATGCCAACCTAAGCGGAATTCGACCTCTTGATTCCTGGCCAGGGCCAGGTATAGACTCTCACTGGCTGAGCCCGCCGTCAATGTGTCAGGTTTCGTGATAACCCCAAGTGTGCGGTTTCCAGCTTGATCCGCTGTTCGAGCCAACTTTAGCACAATTTGGTTGGCAAAATCATTCTTGGCGGAGACGACGGCGAGAATGATGCATCTAGACTGTTTCATGTAGCCTTGAACGGCGTCCTGGATGAGCTGAACGTCTGAAGCGGACTGATTCTTGGTTTCGGAATGGATAAGCCCGGGCAAGTCCACCATGGTCAGGTGGGGACGATCCGGGCCCGTCACTTCGACGCGGAGAATATCTTTGGCGAAAGCCTTGCCGTGAGGTGAAATTCCCATGGCACCTTTTGCTTTTTCGATCAGATCAGAGAGGTCGTTGAGATCAACAAGTTCCTGGGTGAAACCACGGAGGGCCCTCTGCTCGGACTCGCTACGCTCATCATGGGGGACGATGGAGACACGAGCGCTCCTGTACAGAGCCCGGCGCAGTATCAACTCGGTAGGAAACCGTGTGCAGAGGTTGCTCTTGATTGGAAATGAAACCCCAGAGATTGCTTCAAGCACTGAGCTTTTTCCCGAAGATTGATCTCCACATACGATGATCTGGGGAAGCGAGACATACTTGCTGATGCCTGGGCGCGCAGTTTATCGATAGCATCCAGCAGCTGGAGTTGGTCTTCGGAGCACAATTTGTTCATAGCATCATCCTTGGTGTCGACCATGGTGCTTTCGGCTGTATGGAGAAAGAGGCAAGACTGGTGGTAATATCGGAATGCTGGTAGGGCTGGCAGTTTGCGGATTGAAGATTAATGAAAAGGTTGTCGGCGGAAAATAGCCACGCTGCGGTTTGTGTAGAGTTTAACCTTCTAGAGGCAGCAAACCCCGGACACGAAAGCTTAGGCAGATTCTCTCTCATGCGGCATTATCTAACGAAAGTTGTTTGTATCTGTCACACGTGGACCCAGCGGTTACATCCGACACAGTGTGCCAGGACAACGCACTGGACAACAAGCATGCTAAGGAACCTCTAGGAAGAGTAGGGCCCTCTATGACGACCATTTAACGTTCCTCTTCCCGCTGTGACCGCTGACGTACGGATGGGTGCCGCTGGCGGTTTGGTGGGCACGGCAAACGACTTTACTCTGTCCTGTAAAGCCCTGCTGAGTCCTTGGACACGCCAAACGACGGGGCAGAGGAGCGCCGCTTCCGTCAAGCATGACAACTCCCAACGTAATACTGCAGCGTATCGTGTGCTCGGTGGTGTGTCCTACCTCTTCGCACCTCTCCAGATCATGGAGCTTCCTGCGCTTCGAGAAAAGAGTCATACCGGCGGTTGGGCAAGAAGTCAGCTACCCACCACGGTCGGCGATTTAAGTGTCAATCTGGGGCTCGGGATTCGGGTCTGGAAGAATCTGGACAGGGTTTTATAAAAACGCGAATGCGCACTCCAATTCGCCCGGCAACCTTTGTTTCGTCCACATGCACATTGCTCAAGAGGTTTGTCGGTACACTAGTCCAAGGAAAATACCCCCAAGATGCGTCCCTTGTTCGCCCTCTCAGCCATTGCTTCCCTGCTGCCCATCGCCGCCACCGCCAGGGACTCACCTTCCTGTAATCACTCAACTGCACGCTTGGCGAGCCGCTCAGTGTCAGCAACGGCCCCCATCAAAAAGTG
This sequence comes from Cladorrhinum sp. PSN259, assembly GCA_033725935.1. Lineage (NCBI taxonomy): Eukaryota > Fungi > Ascomycota > Sordariomycetes > Sordariales > Podosporaceae > Cladorrhinum > Cladorrhinum sp. PSN259. The sequence goes on from MU867122.1 coordinate 3,987, forward strand.
TCTGAAGGGTGAGAGATGAGTGGTTCCATGAGAGCCCGGTCCATCTGGCCAATTAACCTACATAGATCAAACCACCCGGAAGTACTTGTACTCCCAACTCGGTTTCCCTGTGTCAGCGTCGTCCCCCTTCCCAGTAAAATACACAAACCCCAACCCCACCCTCTCAAAGACCCCTTGCTCCTTTGTACCCGCAAAACCCAAGAACACAGACTGCGTCTTCCTTGAAGGGGCATCCTGCAAAGTTTCAGATGCAAGGACGAGCACAAACGCATCGACCCGGCGTGTTTCGTTGGCATCATCGAAGCGAAACTCCCCTTCACGGTGGCGCTCTCCGCCCGACCCTGGGATGTCCATGATCAAGAATCGCTCCGGTTTCTCCGGCTTTGTGAGTTTGACTGCTTCGGAAGCGAGGTGAGCGGCCCAGAAGCCCATCTCGTTCGGCCCGAGTTTAACCTCCAGCGCCGGTTGTTTCCGGAGCGTGGAGGCGTCGATCCCCAGATGGTCCGTCAGATATCTCTCCGTGTCATTCTCTCGTCGTTCACCACCGGCAGGCTCAGCCCAGGAGCCGTGCGACGGGACAGTCGTAATGGTGCCGTCGGTGTTGCCAAACTGCCAGCGCGGGATCGCCACGTGCAATGGGACGTGCCGGGCCGGGGCGAGCGAGATGATGCGCGAGAGCCAGGCGCTGTCGGCAAAGACGAATTCTATGGGACCGATCCAAGATGCCCTTCATTCCCAACTGTCAGCACATGTACTTCACGCGTTGCGATCAAGGGCGGGGGCCTGCCCAACTCACCAAGACCAGCTCGAAAACTTGACCTTGTCCTTGTCCGTCAGCTCCGGCGCGCGCCTCTTGCAGCGCGGATCATCCGACGGAAACCACAGCAAGCCCTGGTACATGAACTGCACCGGCACGCCCTGCGTCTGAGTGATAGTCAACAACCCCTTCTGGACCTCGGCCAGCGCATTCTTCACCACCCGATGCGAAGCCGCCGCCAGGTTCAGACGATTAAACACGCCCGCAAAGGCATTCAGCGCGTCGGCCACATGCGAGAGGTCCATCCGGCTGTACGCCTGCACGGCAGCCTGGTAGTCGGCCACGCGCAAGGCCGCGGGGTTGCCCATGTAGCGGTACGGCGTTGGGTCCGGGTCATTCCTCTGGCCGGCCGTCCACCACGGCGGGCCGGTGCGCAGCGCCAGCTTCTCTGCCCCAGGCGGCGCCACCACGTCCGCGTAGCTCTCGCGGCGCAGTTGGCCCTGCACGCACGTGAAAAACACCTCCTCGGCCGTGAAATAGATGCAACGCCGCGAGAGGTGCTGCTCCTGGAACGTCCAGCCGCGCGTGTTCCAGTACGACGCGCCGACGTCCTCGACCAACCCCGGCGGACATACTGCCAGCCGCAACGTCTTGTTCTTTTCATCTCCATCATTAGCGACGATGGTGACGCCCTCAACAGGTCTCCCCCTCCGCTGCGAGGTTGAACCCTGCCACCCGCGCAACCCCGCGTCCGCGTCCTTCCCTTCCGCCGCGATCAGCGTCGCGACCGCAGCATCATACACATGATCCATCAGCCCCATCATCCGCCCCTTTTCGGCGTCATCGTCCTGTATAATGCACAGCATGTCCATCCACAGGTATCTTTCCCCGAGCTCGCGCGTCACGGCCATGGCGTCTAGCACGCTGCCCGGGATGCGTGTTTTGTCCGGGATCTTCTCCGCGGCCAGCGCGCCGGGCACACTGAGCGAATCGTTGTTTTTCTTTGTTGCGAGGAGCAGGAGGATTTGGTCCGGCTTTTTCGGGTCCGGCCCGGGACGCACGATCGTAGGCAGTCGGCCCCAGACGTAGGACAGCGCGAGGAAGGGGACTGGGGAAGTCAGGCGGACGAGGCACTGGCTTTCTACGTCGATGAGCTGGAAGCCTGCTCGATTTCCGCTGGTAGCGTCAATGGTGGGAGAAGGAGAATAAGAAAAGAGGGCGGCTTGGCTGGTCTTGTGGTTGGCGAGGTTGGTCTTGTCGAGCGAGTGCGCGTGCTGCGTGCGGCACTCGGTGAGCCAGGTCTTGAGGAGCGCTATCTCGACGTGGCTGCCTACCTCGCGGCGCTGGACTATGGGCGACGAATACTCCTCGGTGGCTTTGTTGTCTTGCAGGGGCAGGCGCTCAATCTCGGCGACGATGAAGCGGTCCTTGACGCGGTCGATCTGGCGGATGACGCGGCGGTTTTTGTGCAGCCCGGGTGGTTTCTTGTCGACGGCTAGGAGCAGGCGCGGCTCCGGGTGCGTGATGTGGCCGCCGACTTTGACCGACAGTGGGCTGCGGCTTTGGATGAACAGCTGGGGGGCTTGGCCTTCTCCCCAGCTGAGGTGGATCGATTTGGAGATGAGCTGGCAGAAGGGGCATTCCGGGTCGGTGTAGTCTGACGCCAGGCCGATTGCCATCTCTTTCGTCTCCTTGTCCAGCATTGATGCGAGCTTGAGGCGTGAGCAGGGGCCGCAGAGTCGGCTTGGGGAGGAGGAAGGGGCCTCTTTCGGCCGTGTCGGCAACGTTGTCTCCATCTCTGGGGGGTTTTGGGTGAGATGGACGTGAAATGAGAATGTTGATGGTGCTGAAGCGGCGGCTTTTGAGAGTGGTGCTCGACTTGCCCCTTTTATGCCACTTGCACGTCTCATGTGGTGGGCCTAGACTTTGACAACGGCTCGCGCAATTGGGCAGCATTGCATTTCAGCTGGTTCTAGACTCTCCTACTAACTCGACTTGGTCATCAACGTCATTAATCGACAATAATCGACGCGCCTCGTCTTTCGAGGTAACCTATCGCACAAAGCATTGGCCACTCCAAGCTGACTTGCTGCTGCATAGAGGTACTAAAACAGTCTGACCCACATAGTCTTTGCTCCTCTATCAGAAGAAACGACAACCCCAGTCATCAATGTCGGAATAACAACTCGGTCTATCAAAGATAATTCTAGGGGTATTCTACAGGTCCCCTTCCTACGTGCAAGCCCAACGCAAAATACGTCCATAAGCTCATGTTGTGTTTCTCGCCAATGGAGCGCTCGAAGAGAAGGGGAAAGACGTAGATGACGGCAGCCTCCGACTTGCTGCATGAGCTGGAAGCTCACGCTGAGCATCATGCACAAGCGCTATAATGAAAAAGCAGAAAATTAACATTAACATGGGGACCAATATCAGGTACATGTATTGTGATAACGTCAATGTACCCGAGAGTTCTTGTCATCTGACTTTAAATAAAGGCGACTGATGGAGGGGAACCCCCTTTTTGATATTTGGGCACCCCCTTCCGGGTTAGGGTTTACTTCGAAATTTGTGGGCTTTTAATTCAACCTCCACCACTTTCTTCCTCCAATAACCAACTTCCCACTTGCAAGAACCTTCCACTTGCAAGACCCTCCCACTTGCAAGAGCTCCCATTTCAAGACCCTCCCGCTTGCAAGAACCTCCCACTTACAAGAACCTCCCACTTATAAGAACCTCCTACCTACAAAAAATTTACCGCTACTTTTTTCCTCCAACAACTTACTTCTTCCCACTTGCAAAAAAATCTACTATTACTTTCTTCCTCTAACAACTGACTTTCCTCCCACTTATTTGGAGTAAAAATTGTTTACTGTAGGATGAAGGCATATAAAGACAATAAAGAAGAATGTGATAATTTGCATAATGTGGGAAGAAAGAATCCCATAAAGTGGTAACTCCATACTAAAACGGCTGGCTATTGCATATGTTGGGGTTTGCCCCGCCTGCAGCAGGGTGGACCACACATGGTGGCCAGACAGAATTTACTTATATAACCCTAACCTGGGCGGGGGTGCCTATTTATCAAAAAGAGGGTGCCCACCGATCAACTGTTAGGGGTGCCCAAATATCAAAAAGGGGGTGCCCCTCCATCAGTTGCCTTCCACATTCGAGCACGGCACGAAGGGTTAGGATACGGAGAGGAAAGGTTGGGATAGGGGTCAACGTGGCACTTGAGAGAAATAGAGAATCACAAGGATCTTTAATGGAGGGAGGGGGTTAAGAAGCTGTATTGGATAAATCAGAAAAATTAAAGGCACTAAAAAGTCAATGAGACCCCCCTCCTACTACAAAAACCCTAACCGCTTCACCGCGCTCGTCTTGCCTTGCAGTCTGCAACCATCATATCCGCCGCTCTCTCCGCAATGCCATAGACTGCGGTCTGAATGTGCCCCGAAACCAAAATGGGGATCACGCTGGCATCCACAACGCGCAGGTTTTGTGTACCATAGACTGTCAATCGGGCATCGACGACACCACCCTGGGAGCGCGGCAGCATTGCACATGTGCCAACCGGATGAAAGATGGACAAGGTCGTGTTGAGAACAAAATCTCGCCATTCTGCGTCATTGTTTGTGGCCGGTACGGCGGCCAGGCCTGGCTCGTACTCGGCAACCCAGAGATCCGAGAGAGGGGCCGTGTTGGCAATCTTGCGCGTGTGCTTGACGGCAGCAACGGCGGCCTGAATGTCGTACTCGTTGGAGAGGTAGTTTGGGTTGAGCACAGGGTTGGTGCTGATGTTGGAAGACTGGATGTGTACGCTGCCACGGCTGAGGGGTTGCATAACGGCGGCGATGAGGGAGAAGAAGCCCTTTCCGTACAGAGCGGTTCCGGGAGCGGGGTAGCCCTTGACGCCGGTGTAGCCGTCCGAGAAGATAACCTCAAGCTGGGGAACGGCCGGGTTGGACAGGTACCCCAATCTCTTCTGGTCGACGGCGGAGCTGGACGTGCCGGCGGCTTGCTGGGCAAATCCCCGCAGGGCCGAGGCATTGGCGCCTACGACCTGGTCCCAGTTCATAAACGTGTAGCCGCTTCCGGTGTAATCGTACATGGAGTACTGCCCAGCACGCCAAAGAGCCAACTGCTCGGCAGCGAATGTAGCGTTGTGGCGCAAAATGTCAAACGAGGTGTAGTTATCCTTGAGCTGGAAGGAAGTCTGGATGCGGATGTGGTCTTGCAGGTTTTCACCAACTCCGGGCAGGTCAATCACCTTGGCAACACCGGCGGCGGCTAGGACTGTGCTCCGGCCAACGCCGGACAGCTCGAGAAGACCTGGGCTCTGAATGGAGCCTGCGGACAGGACAACTTCCTCCCGAGCCATGATGACCTTTCCGTCTTGGAGCGTCACCCCCGTGGCCACCCGGGAGGTGCCGGACGTTTTGAGATTGATCTTGGCTACCCGTGCGCCCGTCATGACTTGAATATTTGGGCCGGCCTGGGCCAGGTACCCATTCGCGGCGTAGGACCTGTTGTAGATGGCCGAGTCGATGTTGCTTGGCTGGTACATGACGCCGAGCGGGTTCCCGCCCAGCGATTCGATGTTGAGCGGGACACCGAGATTGTTCATGGTCGGGATCCACGACTGCTGATGCGCAGGGATGAAGCGATTGATGACAGTCTTGATGGGTCCGGTGCTGCCCACCCCTTGGGTTCCGTAGTCGGCCGACGGCGTAAAGGTCTCGGCTTTCTTCATGGCAGCTATCATGGTAATCCAGTTCCATCCCGGATTGCCCAGTGCTCCCCACGCGTCATACTCTGGCGAACTCGCCCTGTCCCAGCTCATCAGGTTCAAGGCCGAGCTGCCACCCAAGACCTTGCCCCTCGGGACGCTGAAGACGCGGTTCTTTACGGTGGGCTGCGCGGTCGTGGTGAAGTTCCAGTCGTAGACAGTCGCGAGGGTAGACCCCTTTCGACCGGGGATGTTGATGCGGTCCTCGGCCAGGGCCGAGGGGCCCGCTTCAATCAACAAGATGCTTGCCCATGGAAGCCCTTGGCTCAGCCGTGTAGCCAATGCCGAACCTGCAGTTCCTCCACCGACCACGATCTATCATTCATTCACCAAGCGCATTGATTAGGATGGTTCTGCAAAAGAGATTTCGGGCGTGACGTACAAAATCAAAGGTCGGCTTGGGTGCTTTTTCAGCTGTGCCACCCGCGACGGTCGTCGAGTCTGCAGTATCGAAGCTGTCAGTACTCTCGCTGCTGTCCAGAACTGGTGCGGCGAGAGCTGAAACACCCAACAGCGCTGCTAGCAAGGGATGAGGAGAAAGTCGCATGATGTTGAAAATGGAGTGACCCGGGCAAATCAATCACGAATCATGGAAATGAATTTGTTTTTTCCGTCAACGCCACATGCCCGCGGGGGCAACCGCCTGTTTTTGTGGGCGGACGCGGATTGGGGTAGCACGCGGTGCTGTCCACACCTCCTGAGAGGCCCAAGTATAAGTCGGGTTAGGCTAGAGATTCCCTCGTATTCTGCAAGGAGACATTGAAATTTGATTGGTTTCCCACTTCCCGGACGCGCATGCGGTTGGCTGCCATTTTCGAATGCTACCGGACCAGACACTATAGGATTGTGGCTTTGGAACAAGGGGTCTTACGGCAGTTGAAACTTTAACGAGAGCAGCGGGCAAGGGCGGTTTAATAAGGGACTCGACAAGCCCCGTGCTTTGACCTCTCGATTAGCCCCGATCCAGCCTCGACGATTTGATCTAGATGCCAAGCAAGGAAAGGTGTAAGCCACGGAATGCGCCAAGAACCATATTCATGCTGGCGGGTACCCCGTATGTAGTATACACGACGTGATGCAGTACATGGTAGACAATTGGTAATATCCCGCTACGGCCCCACCTCCCACCTAGCCGGTGCCTCATGGCCGTGTTCGAGAAACAAAAGGCCCTTGTAACTGTCAACGACGGCGTCGGCCTTGCTGCTCCAGCCGCAAGCCACTCGTGGACGCCAATGCAGGGGATTACATAACCCAACCGACATGAGTTTCGGTTTTGCCGTCACGGCGTTGTAGCTGTATATTAATGCCGAGCCATCTGTTCATGCACAGCGATGTGTCACCTCAAGCAGGTTGCCAGACCCTCCCGTCTCCGTCATATTTCTACACCTTCATATTGCCATGGCTCCAGTTTCGGCGCCGAATCCATTGCCGCCGGATGACAACGTTGGCCCGGCCTTGTTGGCCATCAGCGGTGTGCTTATTGGCCTGGTTGTCATTACTTCGTCTCTTCGACTCTTTGTCCGCTTCTCTCTCAACGCACTCGGCCTCGATGACTATACCATGGTCCTTGTCACTGCCATGTGCATAACTCGCTTTGGTATTCAAGTCGCTCAGGTTAACGAATACGGCAATGGCAGGCATCGTTGGTATTTGACCGACGATCAGTACGTCAACAACAACATGCTGGGGTGGTACAACCAAATTTTCCTCTTCTTGAGCATGTGTCTTTTGAAGGTTTCTATTTGCCTCTTACTTCTGCGCATCAAGAAGGAGAAGGCCTTGAAGAGGTTCCTGTACGCGCTCATGGCCGGACTCTTCATTACCAATTTTGGTTGTGTAATTATCCTGTTGGCACAATGTCAGCCAATCTCGGCATACTGGACTCGCATCGGCAAGTGCTGGGACACCCGAGTCCGCATCTACGCCATTTACATAACGATTTGTTGGTGAACCCACACGGCACCCTGATGGTTGGTAGCTGACATTCGATACTAGCATACTCTCTCCTCACCGACCTTATATGCTCCCTTCTCCCCCTTTTGGTCATTCGAAATGTCCGTCTGCCCTTCAAGACCAAGGCATCGCTCTGCTGTCTTATGAGCCTGGGTCTCGTGTAAGTGTAGCCCTCGGTTAACGGATGATGGTTTTGCTAATGTTTTGTACTAGAGCAACGGGATTCGGAGTTGCCAGGGCGGCGTCGCTAGGTTTGGTGACCACCGATCTCAGTTGTATGTTTCCCCCTGCATTATCCCATTATCAACGCTTGTCTAATTCGTTCTCTCACCCAAGGGGCGTACTGCATTGCCGCTATTTGGTCCAACCTCGAACTCTTCCTCGGCGTAATTGCTGCGAATCTCGTGCTCTCTCGGTCCATCTACATGTTTCTGCGGTACGGCAAGGGGGGATTAAGCAACAGCGACCAGTCCAGAGGCTCTCAGTATCCTTCCCGCTTACACTACATCAATCAAAAAGACTGCGCTGATGATGCGTTTGAGCCACCTGAGCCCGGGACAGAGGGTAACGAGCGACGGCCTTCTATTCCAAAGAGCGACCGCAGCGACGTGCCTTTAAAAACAATTGGTGGCATTCATAAGACGACGGAACTTTTCATTTTAGAGGAATACCCAGCCGACACCGGGCGGAATCAATGATGGCGCCGTGGCATACTTTGGCTCAAAATTGGGAGAAACTTTATAACTGCTGGTGTTGCGGCCTCTAGAGATTGCGATGGGTTGATGTGTGCTTTATGTGTACCAAAGTAGCAAGCTATCCGTCGTTAAATTCCAGCCCACTGCACCTCTTGTCATGGCCCGGTTATCAACTTATCACAACTGTGAGTTCGCCTCCTTCAAGCACTTGGCAGGATAGACAAATTCGCCTAGTAGTTGTCAATATGCTTTTGGCTTCTTGTTTTCATCGTGTGTTGCGGCCTCAGCATCACCGAGGCGCGATACTTTCGGTAAGACCTGCCATAACACGATCGAAATATAGGTATGTATGTATCTATCACAGGCCATCCTCTTCGCCCCAAATCCTTGCGTTCACATCTTGATGAAGATGACCGCACAACTGATTCGGATATACTCTACTGAGACGATCCGACGATCTCCAGCTGAATCTCGTTCAAAACAATCCCAGAATTGTCCCTCTCTGCATATCATACGCAAAGTCAATCTCCCTCCCATCCGAAAACTTGCTGTTTTCTATCTCCTCCAAGGTTGCCCAATACAGATCCTGGTGTTCTTCCGGACTCAATTTCACTTTTGGCGCCTTCTTCTCGTCGTCATCTCCTTCAACCTCAACCACAAACGTAAGCTTTCGCCATCTTCCGCCGCTCCTGGCCTCCCACTCATCGGTGACATCGGCCTTTTGCAGAATCTTTGTCACCACCAATCCTGTTTCCTCGTGCACTTCACGACACACGGCGTCCAAAACAGTTCCGTCGGTTGCCTCGGCTCCACCACCTGGGATTTCCCATTTGTGCGGAAAGCCGTCAGTTGCTGCACGCTGGATGAGGAGGACGCGACGGGAGGGTCCCTCAAAGTTGTGAAAGACGAGAGCACTGACGACCAGTCCGGCGAGGGATGGGTGCGATTTGAGATATTCGGCAGCCGGGATTGAAAATTCTTCGAGATTAGGGGAGAACGTGCACGCTGGGGCTGCCATCGTTGGAGTCTGAGAAATGTGCAAACTAAAATACCGGTTCCTTACAGAAAAGAAAAGTGAGGGTTACCTTGCACGGGGAATTCCAAGATATATATGTTGTTTACTTGCTGAAAGACTGACGACGTTGGACCCCGCGCCGCTATCTCAGGCTTACAGTACATGCAAGTATTTCAGGCAGACATGCAGCGGTCGTCGGACTGGAGCGCCGAAAAGCGGCTGCCTAACATGGCCAACTTCAATTACGACACAGCACGCGAGGCAGATTGTAAGCCCGTCTTTACCAACTGAGTCACAAGTATACAAGCAGACGCATGCACGCAGAGCCTCATATTTTCGATGGTGGTGGCGAAATCTTCAGGTAGCATCCGATCGTCTGCAGGTACTGGCTGGCCAGACTTTGTCCACAACCCCGCAAGTGTTGAATTCGTGTTACAAAAGTACAGAATCAGAGTACATGTGTTTTTAACAAGGGAATTGCCTACTTGAAATTAGCCGACGGTCACGAGCATGAGCGATGAGTCAAGTGGAATAGCCTTGACCAAGTTCCACGCGGATATGGGAGAGCTAAAGCTCTTGTTGTCTGTCAAGCTCCATAAGATCGGTATAGGCGGCTGGTGCCAGAGATAGCAGGGCCGCTGACTGCTTTTATCTACGCTTCCGCCGTAGGAGTGATCCTGACGATATTTTAGAACCTTGGGACTCGTTCTGGCGACGCGGGTATGGCGCACTGAGCAAACCACAGATGGTGGAACCCAACCAGATTGGAGAACAAAATAAATTTGAAGTGGCTGGACTTTCAACGGCACCAAGTTGAAATACATAGACTTAAATCCTCGAGGAGTCCGGGAACTAGCATGCTTATAGAACTTTCGGAGTCGGAAATATCGGGGGACGGAAAATGGAATAGTGTGGTTCGGTCCGAGGGTGCAACACGCAATTGCTGGATTAATTCTCGTGATTATGTACGAAGCATATGTTTTTTTGATAAACAATGGAATAACTCTTGGCCCACTTCCGCCGTCGACGGACAAGTTTGTCAAGACCGGAACGGCGGAAACAAAGCAACCATTACAAATTCCGTGTGGGGAGGGGTATTTATGTGCTTATTAACCATTCAGTAAGCCATCCATCGAGGGGCACAGGATGGTTGAAACCGCCATATGTTGAAGTATTGCACCACTGGATCTTTCCCCGCATTCCATTTGTAACGATAATGCGAGTTATAAGTAGACATCTGAGGGTGTATAAAGCTTCCCATCTTCTCATCACACACTATCCAAATTTCAATCTCTCTTGACCAACCCCGCATACAACAATGTCTTCCCCGATCACCAAAGTCGCCCTCGTGGGTGTAAGTGTCTCCTCCCCAACCCCCTTCCCCTTCCTCCCTCCCAACTTCACTAACTTTTTTTTTCACAAAAGGCAACAGGAAACCTCGGCCCCTCAATCCTAAAATCCCTACTCGCCTCAAACTTCTCCGTAACAGTCCTCACCCGTCCTCAGTCAACTTCCACCGCCTCAATTCCCAAAGCCGTCACAATCAAAGAAGTAGACTACGACTCCATCCCCTCCCTGACCGCCGCCCTGGAAGGCCAACAAGCCGTAATCAGCACCCTCGGGGCCCTGGCGCTCACAAAGCAGCTGAACCTGATCGAGGCAGCCAAGTCCGTCGGCACCGTCCAAAAGTTCATCCCGTCAGAGTTTGGCTCCGACACGACGAACCCCACCGTGGCCGCGTTCCCCGCTTACGCCTCTACAAAAGTTGTCGTGCAGAAAGCGCTCAAGGACAGCGGGCTCAACTGGAGCCTGATCTTCAACGGGCCCTTCCTCGATTGGGCGCTCAAAGTCGGGTGGGTGTTGGACGGGGAGAACAAGAAGATTGTCCTGTATGATGGCGGCGAGAGGGAGTTTAGCGCTACCACCCTGGAAGATGTGGGCAAGGCTGTCGTTGGGGTGCTGAATCACCCGGAAGAGACCAGGAACAGGAGCGTGTACGTTAACAGTGCCAAGGTCACACTGAAGGGCCTGTTGGAAAAGGCGAAGAAGGTTACGGGCACAAAGGATGAGGACTGGGAGGTCAAGGAGAAGAAGGTTGATGACCTGCTGAGCGAGGCTTGGGCCGAGCTGAAGGGGGAGAATCCGAACCCGCGCAGTTGGATATTGAAGTTTATTACGGCCAGTGTTTATGGTGCGGAGAACGGGGGACGGTTTGAGAAGGTTGACAATGAGTTGTTGGGGGTCAAGGTGTTGAGTGACGACGAGGTCGAAGCGCTTGTTGGAAGTATCTTGGTTTGATAGTTGAAGCGGGTCACGATGATCAAGATAACATTCACTTCCACTCACTGCGTTCTCGAACTTAATAAATATTCTGGCACAGGTGGTGGAAAGAATTACTTGTGCAGGTCGGGATATCCAGCATGCGTCCAAAGGAGCCAGCAATTTCTTGATAGTTGACAAAGTTTTCATGGAGCGCCAACCTCTCAAAAGGCCCAAAATGGTGTGCTCCGATCAAGCTTATCATAATTAGTTCTAGCGGGAATAAGGAGGACTGACTCGTCTTTACACCCAGCGTAATAACCGTATGCCGTCGAGTATCTGTAAAGATCTCTCCCTGGAGCTCCCAGTTCGTCATAGCCTCATTCTACAATCTGCTCCATCTGTGCCTTTTCGAAGTCAGTTGGCAAGAAAGGTATCACCGCTCCCCTTGGTTGCTGCCTAGGTACTCACCAGCGGATGCATTCTTCTCCTCTTCGGTGCCGGAACAGACTGAACGCTCGATAGGCCGTTCCACTCGGCATACTCATTCAGCGATGGTGGGATGTTGTCGGTCGGGCACGGCCGCGGTTCAAACATGCCGACCTTGATCTGCTGAGAGCGCAGCGCATGGTACCTGTGCTTCTGGTAGCAATCAATGCTCACCTTGCCCGGATACGACCCGATCATGTCGTAATGAGTTTCGTGCAGCTCGCGCGCCAAGTTCGCTGCAAAGTCCTCGTGGCGCACCTTTTTGCGATTCGAGCTGTCCTCTGGGAGGTAGTAGGCGTAGTTGATTTGGCCGACCAGGTACATGGCCCACCCGGGCTTCTCCATGCACTCCTCCTCCGACATGGACACCCAATAAATCATCACCGACGGACTCGATGAAGCGGTGCAAAGGAGGCATTGGCGGGATCGTGACGGGGACCGACGCATCAGTCAGGTCGTAGAACCAGTCGTGCGCGTCAACCAGCACTAAGGCGCCGTCGCCGTCAGTATTCTCGAGCCGGGTGCCGCCGCGGCAGAACTGGCTGTCGTTCTTGTACTTGGACCTGAGATCGGTTTCATGGTAGCCGGCGGCGATGAGGGCCTTGACGGCGGTGCCGAGGTTTTTCTTGTCCACGAGCAGGATCAGGTCAAAGACGCAAGTGTCGCTGCCGTAATACACGAGCACATCCTCAAACCAGACGACGTGGGCGATCTTCTGTTGCTGGAGGACGGCGCAAGCCTGATACCTCGTTGGTAATGCTGACTGAGACGTGGGGGCGGTCGGTGCAGTCACAGGAGGGGTTCAAGTTGTGGATGGGGCAGAGCCAGAGGAGGGCTTGCGCCTAAACATTGTGGCAACCGATGCAATCGACTTGAGGGCTGATTGTCCAAGAGATATCGGCATGGTAATATCTGTGCCTGACCTGTTTTTTAGGAGGGCTGGTAACGCGAGTAATTTGAAGTCTCTAGGCCCTGGAGTGGCTATGGATTCGCGGCTAATAATACGAGTACCCAACCTTGGCAGTGGGAGCGGTTGAATAAAGGCCCGGACTTCTGGGGCTACTAAGAACTCTGAACCTTTCTTTGGTAGGAGGGGGCGAAAAGTAGATGAGAAAAGCGGACGTAGTCTTGAGAGATCCGGCCCAACTGAGACAATATAGTTTTGGCATAGCACCAGTCCCGTCTCAAGAGTTAAGATTCAAACCATATCGGATTCAGCCACGGCCTCGGAGACCTAACTACTTAAGTTGACAATGAATGTGCGCTTCGAAGTGAGTTTGGGGGTCTTTTTAACGCTGAAACTCAGCTTGTGGGCGTATTTTCAGGTTCCATGAGGTTCCATTGAAGGTTATTTCGAGATGCGCGAGGCCCTTTAGGACTGACCACTCCAACACACATTGCTCCAAATGGCAATAATACATACCCAGAGAGTTGAAGCCATTATGATCGAATGGGAACCGTGTCCGGCAAGCTCCTCTGCTCTATTCTCCCTTTCCCCCTCAAGTTTCACACGCCTAGTTGAGCTGTTCTCGCCCCCATTGGATATCTGGTTATGTCCATTCCGTTCTTTCCAGTACTTCCAAGCCCTGCACCGAAACCCTATCGACACTAGGAGTAGCACCCGAGTGCATGAATGGACGCTTGGCTAGCGTCGCCCTTCGGTTTGGAGGTTCAATGTTGGGTGGGCGTCAAGGTGGCTGTTCCTCCTAAAGGCGTGTGTAACCTTCATGTGTAATGAGATTGAGTTTTCAATTAGACACTAGACCGACCGCATGGAGGAAAAAGATTAAAAACACCTTTCGTTCATCCATGAATTCTCCAGTGAGTCACTGGTACTTTTAAAACCGCTGCGGTAATACCTTTGAGCCCGGCTCAGCCCGGCTAGGGGGCCTTCCTTCCTTGCTATAGCTTCCCCGCACTGCTCCACTCTTTTCCTCTTTCTCACTCTTACTCTACAAATACATCCAGGTATCATTTTGACTCGCCCTTGGATTCCATGGCATGCGAACGAGAAAAAATATAAAAAAATAAAAAAAAATAAGAATAAACCCTCGATCCTTCTAATATTTTTCGCCCTAAATGGCCAACCCCGATACAGGTAATACTCCCTCGTCGGCCGTTCCGCACGAACCAAAAGACAAGGTCACTCTTCAGGTCATGTCCGATCTCCATCTTGAGACCCCGCGGTATCGCCCCATGTACGCCCAATTCAACCCCCAGTCCAGCAGTCCCTATCTTGCTCTTCTGGGCGACATCGGCAACGCCCATGACCCAAGGCTCTATCAGTTTCTCCGCGAAATGCTCCAGAAATTCGACGTTGTCTTCTATGTCTTGGGGAACCACGAGCCGTACTATCACGACAGCCTTGACTTTGAAACCTGTACGCTTCAGGCTGCCTGTACCAAGATGGAAAACTTTGAGGCGTCCATCTCGACTCGCAGGGCCGCCGACGACCCCTCGCTGGGGCGGTTCGTCTTTCTCAACCGGAGGCGGTTCGACCTCTCGGACACGGTCACCCTCCTGGGCGCCACTCTCTTCTCCAACGTCAGGGATGACCAAAAGTCCACCGTTTCGCTCTTCATGTCCGACTTCTCCAACATCTCCCAGTGGACAGTGGAGGAGCACAACGCTATGCACCAGCGTGACCTGAGGTGGCTGAACAGTACCGTCGAGACCATGATGAGGGAGGAACCCCACCGATCTGTCGTCATTCTCACCCATTTCAGCCCGACGGCGATCCCCGAGGCGAATGACCCCGAGCATGCTGACGATGAGCGAGGCGTTCAGAGCGCCTTTGTCACCAATCTGGAGAAGGATATCTGCTGGACCAGTCCACTTGTCAAAGTTTGGGCGTTTGGGCACACCCACTTCAGCTGTGACTTTGTGGATGAGAAGACTGGCAAGAGGGTGGTGGCCAACCAGAGGGGCTACGGCATAGAAGACAGCTTTGGGTTTGATGCCTGCAAGACTGTGACTGTCCAAGATAGCCTTTAGCAACCCAATGCGGAATAAGGGGGCTGGATGCCATAGAGATGATGGAATGACATTAGATGATCCGCATCACAAAATTAAATCATCTCAGGCTGCCCAAAAGGTCGAGCCAGTCGCTGAAACCGAGAACAGATGAATTGAAAAATGCAAGGGTAGTCGGAAGTAAGTAAGGTGCGTACCTACCTAGTTACATGCATGTGCCGGTAGACACAGATCTACTTGGAGAAATCAACAAGAGCCAGGATTTTAGGAAGGAACAATACAAAACAAAGAAAGAAAATACAGAGATATACCTTATATATGTATCCTAGGGGCTCCACATAAAGTAGTTCTAACACAATATACGCAAAAACACAGCGCGCAGCCAATCCTTGAATCCGATCCATCATCATCATCATCATCATCATCATCCAGAAATGGAACGCGATGGTACAATACTACCATTTACGTAATCTGCCAATCTCAACTCTTCCGAAGACCATTGAACCAAAAGGGAGGGGACAGCCATTTCGAGGGTGTTGGGGTAGGACCCCGTCTCCTTTAAGATAAGTTCAAATCCAGATACTTCCGAACTAGTGCCGAGACATCTTGGACCTTCTTCACCAAACTTGGGTGCTGGACCTGTTGAAGACGATATTAGAATGGCGTTCTTGATATACATATAGTCGAGAAACGAAAGCGACCCTATCCCCTGACGTAAAAAAGAAGAAAGAAAGAAAGAGAACCCTCACAGTGGTGTGACTAACTGGTTGTATTCTTTTTATCGCGAGCCAAAGGTGAAAAAGTGGCCCTGGGCTTTGAACTAGAGCCGGCCCCAGGGGTACCAGGTCGCGATCCCAGCGATGGCGGACGCAGGAGGGGCAAGTCTCGAGAGATAATATCTATAGAGCATGGGTGTTAACGTGGCCAATAAGATATCTCACTGGAAGGCGCTGATTGTATCCAGAACGTTCACTCACTGTTTGACTTTTGTGGTTGGTATTCCTGGCAAGCTGCCAGCACTTTTTCTAGCTTGGTGAGTTGATTCTTCAACTCATCGCGTGACTCGGTAGCGAGCCTTTGTGATTCATTATCCGAGATGCCATACACCGTGTCGAGGTTGACAATGTTGGGGATGTCACGGACAAGGCAGTTCTCAACGGCCAAGACCGCTACGTAGTCAATGAAAACCCTGAGCGCACTTTCGTAATAGGTTTCCATAGTGGCGACGATCTTGTTTGCGCCAAGACCGCTTGCATCGGCGTCCCCCGAAGAGCCTTCCAACCAGAGAAAAGCCTTGCCAGCTTGATGGACTGTTTGTCTGCTGATTTGGGATGGCGCTCCATAGAGCTGTTGGAAATCATATCCATGCTGGTAGTGGAGGAGCAATTCATCAAGCCTAGCCTCCAACTCGATAGACTTTCTATCGAAGTAGGGGTCAATGTACCCTTTGATCAAGGCCTCTGCTGTTTTTGTATCACACCCGGCGGAGTGTATCACTAGCTTTTCGGCAAAGCGATGTGCAAAGTGCGTCAACAGGTCGACGTGATGCTTGGCGATTGTCTTCCAGGGCCGAATCTGGTCCCGGAACAGGCGTAGTGCTAGGATTTCGTGGGCCGAATCTTTGGACCCAGTACCTTCATTCTCCGGGGCCATGGTTTGCAATTCGCTTTCGAGATCACCCATGGATACAGAAATGGGACCTTCAACGTCGTACAGCTCAACCAATGGTGCCAGGGGGCTGGATGGATCGAGCCCCTCGTCTTCATCGATATCGTCATCGTCGGGGTCATTTGCGAATCCGAACAGAATGCGCCGTCTGTGGCCTTTCGTAACCATGATATGGCTGAAAGCTCGATTGAGATTCCTTACTAATGCCCTGAACTTTTTGATGTAGCGATCCTCGTAAGATAGAGTGGAGTTGTCCGAGGATGGACTGTTAAAGAAGGAATCCGTGTAGTTATTTTGAAGGGCCTCGTCGGCCAGCTTGTGATAGCTTGAGGCAATCTTGGCCATATATTTGCGGTGATCGCCCAAGTCGTCCAGTCGACTCTTGTGTTGGATGATTAATTGACTGATCTCGCTGACCGATTTAGGAAGCCGATGTCGGATGTTGTCCAGGAGAGCAGTGTTGATTTTCTTCTGGAGATTCTCGCTTCCCCAGTTTTGCTGCGGAATGTCAGACCAACGACCTTCGCCGGACACATCAGGCTTGGCTTCCGTGCCGTTGGGTGTTGACTCTCGGCTCGGCGGATTGCCTGGAAGTACGTGCCACTCCTTTGGGTTGTCCAGTGGTAATTGCGACGCGCTGTCACTGAGCTTCTCGGGCCTGGTCATGACTTTGAATGTGCGGGTACGCTTTGGGTCGTGCTCTTTGATTTGATGCTCGAGTTCACTTTGGGAATTCAAGTCACCGTCCCCAGAGAAGACACCAAGAATGATGCTGCTATCTTCCTTCAAGTACTCGTTAGACAGAGGATCTCGGCGTCCCGCTGTGCTTTCGCGACAACCGCGACCGAGGTTGGCCAGTTCGACCATGGTGAGTTCGGGAAGATCTGGGCCAGAGATTTTGATTTGAAGCACTTGGTTGGTAGTGACGTTGGTCGTTGCGACGCGCATTTGTTCCTTGAGTTCATCAACGATGGCAGGAAGGGTGTCTAGAGGGAAACCGATCCGGGAGAAGCCATCGAAGGGCTGGTCTGGGGCGATGACATGGACTTTGGTTTGTTTTGTCGGTTTAAGCGCAAGCTCAGTGGTAAAACTGGTCCGAAGTTGGAGGATGACAGGGAAAGGAATCCGAGAGAGAGATTCCAGGACGATTTCGTTGCATTCAAACGTGGTACCAACAAGAACGACGCGGGGAGCTTTGATAGGTTTGCTGAGTGGGAGCTTGTTTAACTGATTCAGAGTTTCTCGTAGGCTTTCTAATACTTTGGCGTCGTCGGTTGTGTCCTGTCTGCCTTTGGCCTGTGCCTTTGATGGCGCCATACTTTGGGGGTTAAATTTCAACGTCAAGGTAGATTGGTTTGTGTGTGGTAGATTGAACGGACCAAGTTGAATGGTGGGCGGGGTCAAATATTTTCCAAGAATTATATCATGCTTGCCTGGAGGTTCAAGTGTGTTTGTTGTTGAGGGAAGAAGACGGGTGGGAAGAAGATGGATGGGAGGAATGAATTTAAAGTGGAAGTTGGATTGCGAAGGTTGCCTAGTGTGGTTCTTGATTATGCGCGCCCAGGGCAAATACCCTAGCAGCTGGCCTTATCACCACATCTGGCGCCGACCGTTGAAGGTATCTTGGTTATGGGCGTCGTCGTGGCGCCTGCTACCGAGTCGTGCCTTATCAATCGAGGTATGTGCAGATAAAGTATGTATAATTGTCTATAATTGTTTGGGCTTTTTTCATCTTCATTCGGTTATGCCCGATAACGCTCTGACCTAAACAACAACAATATCATGAAACTTGGGATGTGCTTTCTCTGGTGAGCGTTTAGCTGTAGCTGCAGCTGAACCCCTGAAACAGCTTGCACGTGCCCGTACCTCCGCCATGCATGGAAGCGCCGAGACAAGTTCTTGGCTCTTCAGCTGTTATTCGCCCGGTCTGGTTTCCACGTTTCAATTTAATGTTAGGCCCGGTACCTAAGGTACCTAAGATAGTCTTGGTGAACAGCCGCCGGCGCCTCTCCCAGTCACAGAAACTTTTGATATTGTCAGTATAATTGACATCCTGTTTAACACATAATTGAAGAGTGCACCCACTAAAGTAACAAGTTCGTCTTGTATATTATTTTTTTAATTCCAATTGCACGTGAAAGTTTTACCACCTCGGTCCAATGATGTGCACCTTTCCTGGAGATCTACGGCCACCCCTTCGGCTTGTGAACCGAACTAAAGTTTCCCCATTTCAAACATCAGGCCAAAACAATCTCTCCCCCTCCAACAAAGTCTTTCACTTTGGCCTCTACCCTTTCCTGAATTTCATTCTTGACCTCCTCCTTCTCCTCGCCCCCTTGCGCCTTGTCCAATTCCATTCCAACAGCCTCGTCGATCAAGTATGTCGTTGATGGTCAAGTCATATGTGAAACTTGTTGCCAATGCTGAAGAGCCAAGTCTGATGAATATGTCATCTCTTTTTATACCTGCCTAAAGATATGGTACCTATTCGCAATAGTATTTGTTTCAATGTTGTGCACGCCAAGTTTTGTCAACAAGAACGGTAAACATATAGCTATGAATAATCCTAGAATAACAGGCACCCGCACTTTTCTGTTAAAATACGCCGCTCATTGCACTCAATCTTCCCTTTCATCTTTCAATCTCTCTATCTCTCTGTCTCTGTCTCTTGATTTTTTTTCCTTGGGAAGGGTAGAATGAGGGGCTATTGGTGGCAAGTGGGCCAATACACCAAGAGTTCTGGGACAACTGCAGCCTATGTATGTACATACAATACGTGCGCATTGGTGTAAGGCTTCTTTATTATAGGCGCAAGTTTGTTCTTAGAGTTGGCCCGTGCTAGGTTTTGACAGGGACTTCTATTTTTGCTCAACCCCGCATCAGCCGGGGGGGGGGGGGGGGGACTGCCCAACAAAGTTTCGACACCAAAAACACCAAACCACGTAGACATTTGAACCTTCCATTTGCCAAAAAAAAATGGGAAGCATTTAAAAAACGGCCCCCCCCCCCCCCCCCCCCCCCCCCCCCCCCCCCCCCCCCCCCCCCCCCCCCCCCCCCCCCCCCCCCCCCCCCCCCCCACTGCCCAACAAAGTTTCGACAGCAAACTCACCAAACCACGTAGACATTGGAAGCTTCCATGTGCCAACAAAGAATGGCTAGCATTATATCAGCGGCCCTACCCCGCATCCTGGGGCGCTCCTGCACTGGCAATTCGAGAACTTCCATACCTATTCAATCTTGATGGCTTCCAAAGGCAGTTGAGCTCCGAGGCGGAATGTAACTTTTGCTGTCCCTGTCACCTTACCCAGCCGAGCAACAACTCGCAAAATATTGCCTGTCTAGACTGGGTGTCTCCTGCAGGTATACGCATAAGCTCCAACTTTGGAAGCCAGCTTCACCAATCAACAACAACAATCAATCTACACAGCAAGTTCCTTCATGGGGTGTTGTCACCTTACCCACACGAAGTAAAGTTACCCCGCGCCGACAACAGCATTATTGGGACCAACAATATTGTCCACCCGACTGCGGTATTTGAAGTCCACCATCTCGTTTCTCACCCGACCACACCGACTTACCCTTCATCAAGGTCATCTCATCTCTGATATCTCTTTCTGCCCAAAAAAAGAAAGAAAAAAGAAAGGAGAAGAAAAGAAAAAAAAAAGAAGAAGAAAAGAAAAAAGGAAAAGAAACAAAGCGCCGTTCCACGTTTAGACTACACGTTGCACCAGAAAAAAAAGCCATGTCCTCACCAAAAGCAAAGTCACCCTCCCCGGAAGCCCAATCCTCCTCCGCCGCCGCCGCCGCCGCTACCACAACGGTCGAGGGCATTCTTCCCGCGTCCCACTGGACCGAGCAGCCCGCCATCGACGATGACAACGACTCCAGCCTCGGCGACGACGACGTCGCCAGCTCGACCGCGTCGCTGACTTCGAGCATCTTGGCCTACCGGACCGTCCACGGCCGCACCTTCCACTCGGACCGCATGACGGACGCGCAGTACTGGACCCCCAACGACGACAAGGCCACCGAGGCAAACGACATCATTCATCACATGCTCACCCTGGTTCACGACGGCAAGATCTACAAGGCTCCCCTCGACGACAAGATTTCGGTTAGTCCATTTTATTTTGAATTTTAATATTTTATTTTTGAGTGGAATAAGCTGATTGAAAAAATAAAATTAAAAGCGCGCCCTCGACGTGGGAACCGGTTCCGGAATCTGGGCGATCGACTTTGGAGACGAGTTCCCAAAGTGCGAGGTCATCGGCACCGACCTCTCGCCCGTCCAGCCGACCTGGGTGCCGCCCAACGTAAAGTTCGAAATCGACGACGCCACGCTGGTCCCTTGGTCGTTTCCTCAGGACCACTTCGATTACGTGCACGTTCGGTACCTGTTCGGATCCGTCCCGGACTGGAACTCGTTCATCGCGCAGGCCTTCAGCTGCACGAAGCCGGGCGGCTGGGTCGAGTCTTTCGAGGCCAGCTGCGTGTTCCGGAGCGACGACGGGAGCTTGGTCGAGGGGTCGCCGATGGATCAGTGGGGCAAAGTGTTCGTCGAGGCGGGCAAGAAGTTCGGGCGGCCGTTTGATGTCGTGGGCGACAATTTGGTGAAGCCGGCGTTTGAGGAGGCCGGCTTTGAGGAGGTGACGGAGTGGGAGTTCAAGTGCCCCATTGGAGGGTGGGCGAAGGATCCGAAGCTGAAGGAGATTGGGCAGTTCGCGCTGGCCGGGATTTTGCAGGATATTGAGGGTGAGTTTCTTTCCTCTTCCTTTTTTTTATATTTTTTATTTTTTTTATGGAGCGGTGATGAGGTGCTGACAAAATCTGTGTTTAGGATGGATCTTGTTTGTGTGGTCCCAGGTGATGGGCTGGTCAAAGGAAGAGGTTGAAGTGTACGTTGCTCATCTGAGGAGGCAGCTCCGTGACCGAAACGTGCACGCTTATTGTCTCATGCGGTGTGTTTATGGGCGGAAACCGGTGTCTGCGGCATAGGGGTTTTCATGTTGTTTCGTTTTGTTCCAAGACTCGACGGTATCATGAAGTAGTACGCACCATGGAGAGGAGAATTCTATACAAGCTTATGATATACGAGAAATACCAGCGATCTTTCATCCAAACCACGGTCTAGCCCCGGGACATGACGCAACCCTCCTTGATCATATCCAAATCTTTCTTAGTCAAGGGGTCCTTCTTCTTGAACGCAGCAGCTTTTCTGTCAGCAGAAGTCCAGGCAGTGATGTCCAGATTATCACCGCCCATTGCCGACTTTGGAGTTGTTTTCCCCTTTCTTGCATGTGTGCTCATGAAGTGGGGGACGCCTCCGTATTTCTCCTTGTACCTCTTCAGCTCCCTCTTGTAATGAAAGATATCCGCCTTTTCTGTGTTGTGTTCAGGGTCTGGCAAGTCACCCTCTCCGTCACCCTGAATCTCCTCAATAAGATCGTCGAGGTCTTGCAGCCCTTTCAGGGTGATGTCATACTTTCGCGCGTAGGCTAATATCTGTTTGTCGAAAGAGTGAGGCCACCATTTCTTCACGCCCCTCTTTATGGGACCAAGGGGTTCTGAGAGGGTGGATTCCTCAAGGAGACTGTAACCGCGCATGTCGGAGGGTATAGACATCCACACCGTCATGATAAAGCCCAGGTTCTTCACCGGGCCGTCGTTAGTGAGAAGGCCGTCTCTCTCAAACTCGGCGAGCATTGACAGGAACAATCTGCCCATCAGACGCCAGGTCGCATCTGCTGCCTCGCCATCGTCGATTCTACAATCATCGCCAACAGTAAGTTCATGAAAATTTAATATTTTTTTAAAAAAAAAAAAAATCTGTGGAGGGGGATGGTTGGAGCGGGAAACGTACCGAGTAGCAAGCGTGCCATAATCATCTGTTTTCAGAAAGCAGCCGAGAGCTTCGCAAACAGCCCACTTCTCCTGCCAGCCGTTGGCTTCTTCAAAGTCCAGGATAACATTCTGCAGAACCTCGAGCGCCCCGTAGGCCGAATGATCATTGAACGTGTACATTTCAAATTTTCCGGATCCCTGACCTGACAATGCGCCCGCAAATCAACGAACATGAGCTTGGCCGCCCTGGTCATGGCGTAGGGGTGCTCAGGGTGATCCTCGTATAACTTGGTGCAGTAGCATTTCTTGCCGCCGTCACATTTGGGTTTGTCTCCTCCTCCGTTGTCCTTGTTCTTCTACTTGGTGCTGCTGCTGCTGTTGGTTTCCTCCTCGCTTTCTTCTTCGTCTTCTTCCTCATCATCACTGTCGCCATTGGAAAACGGCGCGTCGCACATCAAGGTGAACGCGAATGGATCCTTCTTGTCATCTTCGAGCAACGTCTTGTAATGATCGGCAATATTTGCCGAGCAGGAGGGGATGGTCCATCTGTTCGGAGCGGCCTTCTTTTTGGGTGCGGGCTTGGCCTTTGTTTCGGCAGCGGCGGGGGGTTCCTGTGGCGCGGTAGAGTCGGGGGTTTCCACAGTCTCGGGTCCGGCAGAAGCTGCAGGTTCGGCATCGGTGGAGGGACGAGACTTTTTGGCCCGGGGTGCCGCTTTGGCTGTGGTTGTTCCGCGTCGTTTGGGAGGCATTTTTGTTTTGAACGTTGTGCACACAGGGGGACTTGTTGGATAATTTGATTGTGAAGGATGAAAAAAAAAGAGAAGAGCTGGTGAAGGGGGAATAATATTTATGCGGGGTATCTAGATGAAAGCGTTTGCGCAAACAGACGCGTTCGACAAAGTTCACGTTGACGCGAACCGTTGTCTTTAGTCGTGCATGACGTCAACGTCAATTGGTCTGAGTGGTGGACATGCGCACGCTGCATATCAACACAGCCCAAAAACGCACTTTAGCACCACTTTCGGAATCTGAAAAATATTCATTATCTTGTAGAATGGTATGCTTTTTACTTTTGAAAAGGTACCTTATTTCCAGAGCGTTGTCGGGGGTCGTAGTTATTGGATATATTCTGCTGCGTATGCCGCAAAAGCAACGGACCCACTGACGTTTCGGTTGGGCTTTATTACAAACGCTTCTGATCGGCACAACAAACCTTCTATCCAAAACACAGGTATAATCCCCTCAAAAAGTCAGAGTAGTCGTGTTTGGTGTTCTACTGATACAACTGCTATGCTCTTTCTATCTTGGGAATCATGTGGTTAGCCTTTTGTTCAAAGAGATGTGATGAAGTTAACTGCTATTGAGGCAAGGAGCGAGCTCTAAGATCTTTCAACCACTACGGAGAACACTCACACAAATCTAATTACACCACACATTGCTACTGGCGACTCAGCATTTCATTCTTTGGATATATCCACCAGCGGCCGCACAGCTTCCCAATCCTCTCTCGTATTCACATTCCTCAGCTGGGTGGAATCTCGTTCCAGAAGCTCAATTTGATTCCCCCCCAACCTCCGGACTATGGAAGAGGGCCCAGGCAAACTGCCGTTGTCAGCAGATTTCGCCAGCAAGCCGACCGCTTCCGGACTCCATATTCCCACGAGCGGTTCGCAGAAGCCTTCTGCGTTGCGGAAACAGGTGATTGGCGGTTGATAAGCTTGCCGAAGTTGATGCAAGCCGTCGATAGTGAGGAGCGGGTAGTCAACAGCTACCACAAGCCAGGTTGCTGTTGGATCGAACCTGAAAGCTGACAGCAATCCCTGAGCTGGCCCTCCGGATTCAGGCGCAGTGTTATCCTGCAAGTCGTGTATTACTACGACTCGAGGATTGGCAAAGACGTTGGCGGCTGCATCAAGGAGAAAGTCGTCGAGGACTGAGTCCTTCGCTAACGAGATGTAGATGGTTGGTGACTCTGGACATGCTTTGTGGAGAAGGTTGATGAGATGTTGGTATAATGGTGTTCCGTCTGGTAGTTGCAGGAGGTGCTTGGGGGATCCCATGCGGACGGATTTCCCGCCTGCTAAGATGAGGGGACGGAGGTTGAGGTCCATGGTTCTCGCGTTGTGAAACCCTCATTTGGTACCATGCTTGAAAACCGAGATGGTCCCTCCCTTCGTGTTTGTTGTTTGGGGCCGAGGCGTAATTAGTCCCCTGGTCTCCAACATCCTGCACCCGAGTGGACGGATAAAAGTGGGCGACTAGCGTTACTTGCCTGAACCCAGGAAAAACATGGAACTCATGACGTCTTATGAGTAAACGAAACAAAAGGCTCCACCCGCGCTCTCACAGCTCACACGCGCTCTCACAACTCACACGCGGACATACCTCGGGTACTATCAAAGATATCCCACAGAGCGTGCACACTGTTTACGGCGATACCACCAATACTGCACTTGGCTGTCGCTTGTTGTTGCTGGTTTTATTTTTTTAATTTTATTTTAATTTTTTTTACTAGTACTTATTTTGTCTTTTCTGTTTTCTTTGACCTGAGTGATAATTATCAACCTGATGGATAACAACACATCATGTCCGGCCCAGTCGACCACGGCGATCACGCCTCGTCGTCTCGCGCTCAAAGAGCCCTCCAAAACTTCACCTCCCAATGGTTCCTCATCCCCCAAGGCACCGGAATCATAGCCGTCATCCTCCACCAGCTCGACTACCAGTTCCCCGGCCTCCCAGTCATCTCATACATCTTCTGGGCTCTCGCCGTGGTCTTCCTCCTCACGGCACTGACCCTCTACCTGGCCCGATGCGTCCTCTTCCCGCGTAAAGTATTCGCCTCGCTCCGGCACGCCCAGGAAGAGGTCGCCTGCCTGACTAGCGTCTCAATCACCTACACCTCGATCATCCAGATGACGTCCCTCGTCCTCGTCTCGCCGGGTAGCCACCAAGACGGCAGCGGGTCAGGCTGGGCCACGGCGACCCTGATCCTCTGGTGGACCAACGTCGCCCTCGCTCTTTTTTCTGTCGTCTGCGTCCCGTTCGTCCTGGTGAGGGTGTACCCGAGCCAAGTCTCGCACCTCTCCCCGGCGGGACAGCTGCCCCTGATCGCGGCGCTCACCGTCGCTGCCGGGGGCGGCACCATCGTCCAGAACGCGGGCAGCAGCATCGGTCCGCAGTCGCAGGTCCCGGCCGTTGTTGTTTCGTATCTCTTTCTCGGCTGCGGACTCCCGCTCGCGTTTGCGCTCGACGTCCTGTTCTGGGGCAGGCTGCTCGACCGGTCGATTCCTGACCGGCCGCACACGCTGCAGGAAATGATACTCTGCGGTCCGTGGGGACAGGGCAGCTTTGCGTTCCAGATCCTCGGCAGCGCCGTGCTCAAGGGCAAGTTTGCGGGGTACAACGGCGGCGGCGTGTTTCTCACGGAGCAAGCGGCGGTGACGGTGGGATACGTGAGCATCTTTATCGGGCTGTTGCTGTGGGGGATGGGGACGTTTTGGTGGGTTTGGGCTGTTACGGGGATTTTGCGGGCTGCGACTGGGAAGAGGATGCGGTGGATGGGAATACCGTATGGGCTGTCTGCGTGGTCGTTGGTGTTTCCTTGGGTTTGTATTCCCGGCGTGTACATTTTCTTTGGTTGTGATTTTATGCTTACGACGGTTTGGAATTCTAGGGTGTTTATACGAACGCAGCTGTGCAGTTGGCCAAGTTGCTCGACTCGCCGGCTTTTAGGGTGTGGTCGACTGTGTTGGCTGTCGCGTTGGTTTTGATTTGGCTGTGGAATATGGGCATGACTATCAGGGGACTTTTGAATAAAAAACTGTTGGGTTTGGAAGATGATTGAAGGTACTTTGATAGTGGGAAGACTTTATGGAAGAGATTGATGTAAAACAGAAAAGGCCATGCCCTAACGGCCATTGCCTCGGTCTCCAAGTACATATATACATGCATACATACATACATACATACATACATAAATAGATACCCAGACACTTATTTAGGTTGCTTGTGTACAGGCACCAGCAAAGTCTGCGGGCTTCGCACCCGAATCTGCTGCTTCACCCATGCGCGCATCCGACTAACACATTGCTGCGCATACTCGACCGCGTCCGAGAACTCTTCATCCCACATTGCCAACGCCACTGGGGCCAACGCCGTCAGTGAACTGCGGATATGAGCAAGGTATACCGAGAGACCCTGGAGCGTCTCCAGCACCTCATACGTGCTTCCATGCGAGTTCTCAGCCGGAAATAAAGCTTCGCGGAGAATGTGCGCCCTGTGACGCCCTCGCTGTTTGTTCTCCCCAAGCCTCATAACGTGCGGCTCCATGCGTGCCCTCATATCCTCGGCGATCTTGTGCAGCGTACCCACTCCTGACCCAACTTCTTGATCGTGCGGGATGAGCTTGGGGATGAGCTTCTCGTAGATCTGCAGCAGCTGCACCATGTTCTCGTACGTCTCTCCCAACCACAGCTCCATCTGTCGCTCACGCTGGGTGAGATCCTCCTTGGAGGTGGTTCCGGCGGCGTCTTTCTTGGCTGCTTGCTCCACAGCTGCTGTCTGCTGCTCTTGGACATGAGGGCCTTCTTTGCCGTCGACAATCTTCTCAATCCTGACGGCACCGGACTTGAAAAGGGGCTGCTTAGAGATGGGATCCCATTTGTCTGCGTCAAGTGCGTTAGCTTGTTGTTACTGGCACTGTTTACTTACGGAGCTATAACCAAGGAAATTCTCACCGATCGTGAGCTCATTAGCAGCTCTAGCTCGGCCATCAGTCGAATCCCAATACCCAAAGTGAAACGGCAAAAAAACCTGCCCCTTGGGAACGTTACCGACCCGACACTTCACCTCCACCGCACCTCGTCGGGAACGAACAATAACCATCTCCCCGGTCGACACCCCCAACTCCCCGGCATCCACCTCGGAAACTCTCACCTCTGGCTCCCGGCAGCTCTTCTGCAGCGCCGTTCGTCCGGTCTTGGTCCGAGTGTGAAACTGGAACACATTCCGGCCGGTCGCCAGTCGAAGCGGAAACTCGTCATCCGGCTCCTCAGCAGGAGGACTATAATGGCACTGCTTTAGTATCGCTCTCCCGCCCGGATTCTGCTTTTGGTACTCGGTCTTGCTGTACGGTGCCCCCGTTTCGAGATCGTGGCCAAACGTCTCGCAGTCCTCGAGATCGGTGAAGAAACGGCCATCCGAGTAAAGCCGCTCTGTTCCCTGAGGGTTTTGGTCATTGCATGGCCACTGGATCCCGGACCCGCCCGTGAGGCGAGCGTAGGTCATCCCGCTGTAGTCGCACGGTCTTCCCGCCGAGAGCTTCTTCCAGGCTTCAAACACCTCCTCGGGCTTGGTCCAAGGGAGGAGGTCGTTTCCGTCCTTGTCTTTAAAGCCCATTCTTTTGCCGTAGTCGAGGAAGATGTCCAGGTCAGACTTGCACTCGCCCGGGGGGTCGACTGCTTTGTGGGAGATGTGCACCGTGCGGTCGACGTTGGTGAAGCAGCCGGTCTTTTCTCCCCACTGAGCCGCTGGGAGGACCACGTCGGCGATCGCGGTCGTTTCGGTGGGATAGATGTCCTGACAGACGACAAACAGTTGAGGGTCCGTCAAGAGCTGTCGAACGCGCGGCAAGTTTGGCAGGCTGACCAGGGGGTTCGTGCCGCTGATCCAAAACATGCGGATGGTGCCCTGCTCGATGTAGTTGAGGAGATTCATGATATGCGTGGGCTGGCTCCAGTGTGGTACCTGGATCTGCTCGATGTTCCACAGCTTTGCCAGTTCCGCCATGTGCTTCGGGTTCTGGTAGTTGCGGAAACCCGGGTACTCGCCGTCGCAGCCCGCTTCGCGGTTGTTCTGAGCCGTCGGCTGGCCGTTCATTTGCAAGATGCCGCAGCCGGGTTTGCCAATCATGCCACGGAGGAGGTTGATGTTATTAATCTGACACGCGCTGGCGGTGGCTTGGTGTGACTGATAAACACCCTGAAGAGCCGTTGAGAGCAAAGTCCTTGTCGTACCCAGAATCCTAGCGGCCTCTTCAAGATCAGCGACACTCACGCCGGTGATCTGCTCCACCAATTGGGGGTTGTAGTCGTGAACAGTGGCTTCCAGCTCTTGCAGCCCAACAACGTGCTTCGACGTATAATCCCGATCTATCCAGCCGTTTTTAAACATCAAGTGCTGGATGCCGTTGAGCAACGCGAGATTGGTGCCCGCCCGAGGGGCCAGGTGAAGCGTTGCCTTGCGTGCTGATTCAGACAGGCGCGGATCGACCACGATCAGCTTCGGAGGCTGCTCTCCGGCGAGACGGTCGAGGATTCTAGACCAGAGCACTGTTTGGGTAGCTGCCATGTTGTGGCCCACCATAAAGATGCAGTCGGTGTAGTCGATGTCACGGTAAGAGCCAGGTTGCCCATCTGAGCCGAACGACTCACGCATTGCCGCTGCGGCCGTCGCCGTGCAGAGTCTCGTGTTGCCGTCCCTGGAGACCGGATCAGTCATCATCTCATTTCAATCACGAGGCTTCCGAGTTGCTTACATGTGAAGAGTATGCAGACCGGCTTTGCCCACAAGAGCCAAGGCATAATACTCCTCCAGAAACAGCTGACCGGAGGTATAGAAAGCGATGCTGTGGTTGGTGAGATGCTTTTGAAGCTCCTTGGACTTTGCCACGATCAGGTCCATTGCTTCGTCCCAAGACGCTCGTTCTAGACGGCCATTCTTTCGGATGAGAGGATGAGTAAGGCGGTCTTCACGGTGCATCGCTTTCCACCTGTGGCGCTTGTGTGTAAGAAACTCGTTGTTTACACACTCGGAGCGGATGGAGAGTCATTGATAGCTACGTACCCATAGAGTCCCTTGGGTCCTAGTCGGCCGTGATTCACCCTATCCACTGCACGGCCGCGCACTCCCACAACTTTGCCATTTTTGACTCCTATATCCAGCCCGCATCCGTTGCTGTGACTTGGTTAGCTTGCTGCCCCATAAACGCTCACCTAGATGTCTTACCTGCAAAGCACACAGGCACTCTGTACTCATTTATCGGGCTCCTCATCGCATGCCTGGTCCACCCGCGTCGGCCACTCGTCTTTGTAAGGTGTTCGAGGACCCCAAATATCCTCGATTGAATTCCGGCTCTGGTGTACTGGCTCATTGAACGAAGCCATGGTTGCGAATTATCGCTGACCGGTGTTCTGCTGTATGGCACAGAATGGGAAGCGAGTTCGGTTTGGGGAGCAGTGAGTGTCCTGTACTTGCAGCCCCTGTTAGATTCAACTGTTTCTGGACATGTTCCATAAGATTGAATGGCTATGATCCCGAATCGCCGGGCCGCGGAGAACCAATGCAGCTGTTCCAAGGCAGGACAGAGTCACTTTCTTGTTCCCAACGATCGTATCATATTAATAACGTCATACAAAGGTGGGCAGAGGTATGATTGGCCTTGGCAAAGTTCAATTGATAATGAAAAAGCGAAAAGGAAGATTTAGCTCCGGGAATTTGGTGGAGACGTCCGCGTTCCTCCAAAGGGCGTTAAACTGCTTTCAATTATGCACGGCCTTTCTCGTGCATTCAGCTTCATGTATGTAGGTACGCTTGACCATGTGCCCGAGTTCCATGTTTCCGGTTCACCTGTATGTCCTGTATGTGCATACCTTCCGCAGCCGCCGGGAATAACTTCACAAAGCCCACCATGACGGCCTCTAATCCAGCACAGCCTTCATTACCATTAACGTTTACGGCAGCCCTAGAAATCATAGAACGGGCAGCCACCGACCAAAGAACCTCGCATCACTACAACCCCCCAGTATCCCTCCCTCTAGAACTTGCCATCGGCCGAACGGCAGCACGCGATCACATCAGCCCCGAGTCGACTCCAAAATATGACACCTCAGCCATGGACGGATTCGCCATCCGGTCGGCGGCCACCGTAAACGCATCCACCAAAGCACCCGTTTGCTTCCAGATCGTGGGGACAGTAGCAGCCGGCGATGGCCCAGACCAAATCCCAAAACACCTCCACCAGCACCAGGATCATCGTGACAGCGACAGCATCAGTATCTCCCAGCCCTGCGTCGAGATAATGACGGGCGGGATATTCCCCCCCGAGTTCGACGCCTGCGTCAAGCTGGAAGACGTCATATTTTGTCCCCACTCGGAAGAGCAGCGACTACAAATGATCCTCGTCACGAATCCCGTCGCACTAAATGCAAACAAGCGCTTTTCCGGTAATGACATCCCCAAGGGTGACGTCCTCCTCAAGGCTGGCGAAACCATTCAGCTGTCGCACATCCTGCCCCTGGCCTCGGCAGGGTTGACCTCGGTCTCGGTAAGCCTAGAACCCCGCGTCGGCATCTTCTCAACGGGAAAGGAACTGCTCGAGAGATCGTGCGCACATGTGGACGTCAACGGGCCCTACCTAACTGCGGCAACCCACACGGCGGGGGCAAGAGGAAAGTTTCTTGGTGTTATTGACGACGAACCTGGCGAACTATGCCAGAGGCTACAGGACGCGGCCGCAGCAGAAGGACATGAAGGGTACGACGTTATCATCACCAGCGGTGCCGTCTCCAAGGGACGTCACGACCATATCCGTGACGTCCTGGAGAAGATGGGCGCCGAGATTCTGTTTCATGGTGTGGCTATTCGGCCGGGCCATCCAGTCTTGTTTGCCCTCTTGGCGGCCCCGAGTTCGGGCCGGCGGATAGCGTTTTTCGGATTGCCTGGCAACCCGGGGGCCGCGGCGGCTTGCTTTAGATTTCTTGTTGTGCCTTATTTGCGCACGCTCAGGGGACAGGAGAGGGAGAAGTTTATACCCGCGAGCTTGGTGGGGGTGGCTGCTGAAGCGATAAAGATTTCGAAATGCGCTGGCAAGGTGATGGATTGTTTTAAGCATGGGGTTTTGTCGGCCTTGCCGGGGGGAGGGTTGTGCGTGGAGGTGAGCCCAGAGCAAAGCCCGGCGAAGTTGAGGCCGTATAAAGACGTGAACTGCTGGGTGCACTTTGAGTGCCAACTGGGGAAGGTAGGAGAGTCGGGATCGGATATCGTCAAGTGTTACCCGATCTCCCCGGCAATAAACTTGCCTGCCGCTGGGGAGGTGGTTACAGAGAAGCCTGGTGTGAGTGTGAGGACGTTTCGAGGCTCACACAGGGGGCAGCGAACCCAGCCTGAGGATTTGGGTTGTCCGAAGGCCAATGGATCTAAATAGTTACGGGCAGAATCTCTGTCTCAAATGTCGCTAGGGTGGATGTGTGTTAGTCTAGAGCTTTGCGATCGGGATATTATTCCGCGGTGTCATCACGAAGTGCCCCTTTTCTCCCACCATCAGGGCCCCAAGGATTGAGTGTCAGTAGTGTCTGAAATAGAAACCTCCATGATTCGTATGATGTTCTGATGTCGTATCTCTTGATGGCTACGGGTTTTAGCACAAACTAATTCTGTCTCGCCTTTTGCCACTTGTATGTGTTCCCACGCCATGGCAATGGTTTCGCCGCCCTGAGTGTTGGCAACATGTCAAATTCTTACAAAGGGAGGTGACATCGGACTGCGTCTTACTAAGGAGGCCCTGCACTTGGTGTTCACAGGCACCGCACTAGACTATCCCGTTACAAGACAGTATCGTTTGAGGATTGTCCGTTATGCGTTCAAAACTCCCCAAACTTATATGGTGTTAACGATTCGAAAACCATGCCTTTCGGAAGCCTCGCTACCCAACTTATGTCCTACTCCATAGTTTACTCTAATCTCAATCTTTAGTCATAGCGCCGAGCTCGGCCTTCCGTATTGCTAATTCCTGTTGGGGATCTGATGGCAACAAATGGAGCTCACTGATAACAACTACTCTCGGTTGAGTCTGTCGATAATCTACTTGTCCACCAGCAATCGCATCTCTGGGCTCAGTCGACCTCGTCATCATCGTACCCCTCTTCGGGAAAGTCATTAAGCACATCCGTCCATAGGTCCACCTCAACCCAATCTCTACCATCCTTGGTTATACGCCTTGTTCCGTATCTCAAATATCTCTTGTGTTTTTCCGACCCTCCATGAGCGGTGGTAGCCCGGCTGGCGAGATCGCCAATGTCAAGTCCACTAGGAGTTATGTGAGCGCTGGAGCTAGAATTGCTTTGGGCTTGGAGTTCTCTAGCAAGAGCTTTGGCAAGAGCTTCGCCGCTGCCGGCACTTGTCCCTTCTATGTTGTCCATCGCCGTCCTTAGCACCCTTGCGACCGAAGAATAGCTGTCATGGTCCCGGATGAAGACCTTCTTACACTTCCAATAGACCACACCGATGGCCATTAACTGCCCTAAAAGGCAGCCTATAAGCACGTAGAGAGCTTGCCGCCATTTCACCTCCAAGACCGTGGTGATGAACAGCTGCTCAGATGCACCGTGCTCCCGCGTCACTCTCGGCAGCTGTCTCTGGGCGCCAATGATGGCAAGGATGGGAAGGCGTGCAGTGAGGCGCGCAGCGTGAAGTTCGTAGTCAATAGGGACGGGCAGCTTGAACCATTCTTCGCCATGCTCCTTATATGTGAGAGCACCGATGCGGCTGATGAAGTGGATGGAATGGTTCATACTGGAATAGACCTTGACGCTGAGCATGGCAGCTTTCTCGAAGCTGTATTGGCGATCAAAAGGGCCGATACGAAGGAGAACGTTGGCTGCGTACGAAGCGTTCTCAGCTGGGAAGCCGTGAAGAAGGCCGGGCCCAATACCAGGGTCGTGATTCTGGTCAGTGAGGCAAGTTTTGCACTCATAAAAAGTGGCATTTCTCTCGTATCGCCCGTGGCTTGGATAAATCTCGTGGTTTAGATCTATAACGGAGACATATTTTAGCCTAGTAAGGTAAAATGGAGGAAATATCAGCACAGTTGTCTTACACGTTGTGACACAAGCAAAGGGGTCGGTAAAGTTAGCGTCATGCTCAACGTATGGCATCCCCCACAAAAAATCGGTTGCCGGTTCGTACCATTCGTACATGGCAGCCAAAACGCGGATGAACTCGGGGCTGCTAAGCGTATAATCTCCTACGGCCCGCGTATATTGTAAGCCCTAGTCCGTGAGTGGCCGGTTAGTTAACTTCCTCGTGCTCCCAACCTCCCGCCCCTTTTCATAGATACTCCCGTTGTAAAACACTCTCCCGATGCACCTCGATGAGCTATGCAGGGTTTTGTTGATTGATGAAGACTCTTTTAAACCTTCGTACTCTTTGAGGGAGTAGGAGTACGTAACCCTGTCGCCGTCAACACTTCGATCCAGCCCTTGGCCGCTTATATTCACCATGCTTTGGCTCGATGGGTCTAAGAGATCGAATTCGGAAATCACAGATGGCAGGCCAACCAATGCGTGGTTAGTAGCTTTCCCTGTTCCTTCTAGGACGTCGTTAGTATCATATGCTTTTCAGCTCTGGAGATAACTTGTCTTGTGCGGGGTGGTGCACCCGCTCCTCTTTGATATGAAGCCTCCTTCCCACATAGCAGAAAAGAGACTTTCCTGGTTGGCGACCTACCAGCCCTAACTCGGCGGAAAATTAGACCGGGGAGCGTTCAGCTTTCTCCCCATCCCGCCAGCCACCGAGCTGGCAAAAAATAATTGGCTACCGAGGATTCGCAATTACAGAATTCTGCTTTTGAACAGGTGTGTATTTTCCAAAGGTAGAAATTTTGCGTTTCTGTGCAGATGTGTAAAGGTTCTCAAATGCCCGCACGACATCCGGCGCCTTCAGATACTAATTCCTCTCCCTCTATTCCCCAAGATGTCAAGTTCCGGGTTTCTCGTGTCTGTAGTCAGGGAAGGAGGGAGGCTGACACCACGCACAACATGATGCAGCTAGAAGACGAGATTCCTAATCAAGGTCGACAAAGTTCTGTCGCGCATCATACCAGCGAGTTCCAAGTCTTGATCCTATCAAGATTCCAACATGAGGCTTCCGAGAGCCCAGGGAAAAGAATGGTACCAGGGTGATGACAGGATGCTCAAGGCGGCCCAAGAACCCATCAACTAATCTGGATTGCAGTCCTTGGCATTGTGAATTTGATGGTTGTCATCTGAGATATCCGACATACCTATTACAGGACCTGAATTAGCATCATCTGAGGTTCGGTTGCCTATTCTGCAATCAATGGTTATTTTACTGAAGCAAATGCAGCGTGCTGGTTGGACTTTCTCTCCGACTGTCTGTCACTGACCTAAGCAGCAGAGATTCACTCGCTGATGACGCCTTACCCGTCCGTCTTGGCGAACTGCTTGGTTCCAGCTTTGGTTATGTGTCCGGGAGAGACGTGGCGATGCAGCCACCCTATGAACAGTTTAGCTTCCAACTGCCAACTATGAGCTTCGAAAACGGACACTTGCAGAAGATCGTATCTAAGCGCGAGGCTGCGGCATGGGATTGGGAGTAAGTGGTGAGATTCCACTGCACCCCGCGCTCTGGTGGATGGCGTCCGTGGAAGTGTATGGTCAGGGAAGAAGAGGCTCATTGTGGCAGTAGATGGCCCAAGCTCCACCACCTCTCTCTTCAACCACATCGGGCACCTTTACCCTTCAAGTTCTGACCCAATTCGGTACCTACCATTCTGAACATTATCAACTAAAGGTTATTTTCAAATAAGGGCAAAAATGCGAGGACATACTATTCTAAGATGCTTACTTCAGACCCCATAAGCAAGTCCGAAAACGTCAAAAGCTTTCCATCGACATAACAATACACAGAACCAAACACTTGAAATATGGTTAAAACCGCTACAATTACCCACAGGCCAATCAACTTACATAAAAGTCAGAAAGTGGGGTCAACTTCCAACGCTCGGACAAGCTCCCCCACATCGTACCACTTAAACAGGACCACATGTTCCTTCCCCACAGTTTTCAAGCGACCTCAATTTTTCGCATCAAAATATCATCCACCCGCCCCGGATTTTTGCACTAGCCTTGCCAGGCCGACTGCTTCCACCCACCCGTCGCTCTTCAGACTGAGCAAACAGAATTTGGATACCTTCCCCACCTATGGTATTCTCTAACAATCGACGACCCTTTGATTAGGCCAGTCGCCGACCAGCAATCCGATTCTCGATATACACTCTCAAACCAATATTTACGCACACGCAAACATCCAATTGCTCATCTCCAGAATCAAAATACCTACACGTTGGGCAGAAACCATGTCGACCCCACCGCCGTCGCGCATGACATGTCGTCGATGCACGCAGTCATTCGACTCGCGCAACAAATTGATGCGACATGTTTTTCGCGATCACAGCCCTCCCGGGTCACCGAAGAGTGCCTCTGTTCCCGCAGCGCGGGGGTCGTCGACGAAATATTCAACATCATCATCATCACGACCCCAGCGACAAACAGGCGCTTCGATTCCCTCAGACCCACTCACCATCCAACCACCACTACCACCAACCCCTCCATTTCAGAGCAGCACAGAAAATTCACCAGCCGCAACAGCACCACCACCATCGTCGTCATCAGTCCATCCTTTTCTGATTCTCTCAAAGGAGAAGCAGGTTCTCTTTGTCTTTCACGTCCTCCGGGTTCTGTTCAGCGCCATCATGGTACAGCAGGAGCAAGCCCAGCACCAACACCCGCACCCGCACCAGTACCAGCACCCGCACCAGTACCAGCACCAGCACCAACACCAGCACCAACACCAGCACCAGCACCAGCACCAGCAACCTCGCGCCATTTTTCGAGAACCTTCTTCGCCAGATTTATCCAGCCCGACCCTGCAAGGATCTATCCCCGATGAGCCACACTGGCATTCTCATCCGCAACTCAATCTCGCATTCTGCCCAGCTTCTTCTTCTTCTCCTGGCCAGTCTTACCAGGAGGATCATCACACGGAAAGCAAGACCAGCGAGCCAGTTTTTGAGGAGCCGATATTCAAGGATGATAAAAGTTCTGGAAAGGATGATAAAGCTGATGACGAAGATGAAGGTGAGGGGGAGGAGCCTGAGGGAGGGGAGGATGACGACGATGATGATGACGATGACGACGATGATGATGACGATGACGATGAGGGCGGCGGGGTTTCTCTATCCAGCCCAGAGTATGAATATACCGGCACAGGCGGTTGGATAAACGATGGCTCGAACAACTTGAACAGCAGTAGTAGTTCCGACTCGTACGAGTATAGCGACCTGGATTGAAACATGATAATGGGAGTGAAGGATAGAGGGATTCATCATCACCGTCAAGATTGACGAAAAGAAAGAATCCTGTTTGAGTTGTTGCTAGGCGTTTTAGGAGTCATAAATACCATTTGCGGAGCTTCCCCAGGGCAATTTTTTGGGTTTCACACCTTGAACATATTTGAACAGGCATGGTTTAGATAAAGTATACTATCGAGATAAAAGAAAAGAAATTGAAACCCCAAGTATCGACAATCTGCTAATAAAAGAGACCAAACAGAGCTTCCTTTCAACAAACACCACAAAAGAAAGTATAACCAAACAAGCGAAACTGTTAACATAGAGCCGGTTATGACACCTCAACCAAAATACTCTCCTTCTCCGCGCTAAACACCTTCTTCATATGCGAAGTGGCATAAGGATTCGACATGGGAATCGACGGTTTGACATGACCATCCTTAGGTCTAGGCCTCGTCAAAGTCCTGAGCACAGTCTGATCCCCCTCCATAACAACTACCTCCAAGGGCCCCTGCAGCTCCTCCCAAGCCTTCATAGCATGAGACTCCATAACAGGGGTCCATATCCCAGCCACCAACGTCGTCTTGTAATCGTCAAACGTCCTCACGGGAGGCGACCTGGCAGCCAGCATCTCGATATTAAACCGAAAGAAATACTCCTCGCTCGCCGGATTCTGGGAAGAGGCAATCAGCAACAAGAACCCAACCCACGTTTCTATTCCGGCGGCCTGGAGCGTCCTCTTGAGCATCGGATCTCTGAAATGCTGTCTCATCCGCGGCATCACGCCCGGCAGGGGGCTACAGGCGGCATGGGCGCCGTTGCCAACCAGGAAAATAAACACAAAGAGGCACATGGCCGTCACATTCTCGGCTGCTGATAATTGTCCTTCGTTCTCCAGGTTCCAACGGATCAACTCTCCCATGCCGATCGACAAGAGGTTCTGCAAGTCCAGCGCGTCCCAGGTGGATCCTTGCCCCAGGGAGAAATACCACGACATTGCGTCCTTCATCAGGCAGTCTACCGTCCTGACGTGCTTCACCAAGTCGGCATTCATACCCACGCCCTCACACCCGTCCACCATTGTCGAGACTCCCCAGAAGAAGGGAGAACAGGCAGGGTAGTCGTATAACCTCCCCAACAATCCCGCAGGCAACAGACGCGACGCCGCAAACGTTTGGTCCTCCAAGTGCACGGCATCCCACTCGTTTTTGTTTTCCGGTTTGTACATGTACTCCAACATCTCACCACCACCCCTGTCCTCCTTTTGTTGCTGACCCCATGTCAGTCTCGGTTTAGGTTTAGGCAAACTAAACACCAACCGACACGCCAGACTCGTACAGACCCACCTAATAACGAACGCCTGCAGCCCCCTCATCTCACACAGAGCTTCCAGGCCCCCCCTCAGTGCCAACATTCTCTTCAAACCGTCCAAGTGGGCCTCCCGCTGCGCTTTATCAGGCTGGAGGTACCTCCACCCCGGATGCGCAGCCAAGCCGTCACCCGCGTGCAGAAACAGATTTTCTTCAATGCAGAGCATCTGAAAGACCGTAGCGATGTTTTCGTCTGATATCGCTCGGTTGGAGTCTGCAAGGGCTGATTGGATCTGTTGGATGGCTTGCAGGCGGTGGTACATGAATCTCTCGAGCAAGACGGTTGATTGGTGGGGCTGGGCGACGGCCAGCTGCAGCGAGGCGAGACAGAGGATGGAGTGCATGAATCCCGAGTGGGAAAAGGAGATGGTGACCCAGTACTTCTGGGTCAGGTCCGATTGGGAGGCTGGTAGGGGGGTTAGGGTTGGGGAGATTGCTGTTGTGACTTTTTTTTGGAGGCGGGAATAGGTAGTTGGTTAGCAGGAAGTAACTTTGAGAGGGACAAAGACGGATGGGATGGTAAGGGTAACTTACAGTACGCTAAAAGGGTGGTGTCCCTCTCGCTCATCTGAACGGCTAGCGAGCCGAAGGGATCTAGCCGTCCGCTTAGTTGGCGCGCTGTGGTTAGCATCGTGGCTCCAGAATGACAGACGCAGACTCCCTGGGCGTTTCCGCACTGGAAGCACGGTCTTTGTGTTTGTCTATTGACAGGAAGGGATGCCTTGACGGCAGTTCCCAGCTGCAGGTCTGAGGCAATCTTCTCATGCAGCCTGAGAGGCAGCAGTTCAGAGACAAGCTTCTCCCCTTCCACCCCCACCCCACGCTTGATTAAATCCGCATTCCCAGCAGCAGTGCCATGCTTCCGCTTCTTCACCACACCCGCGGACCTTGATTTAGGAGGAGCGGGTCTGTCAACGGCCGTCTTGTTGACGGTCTCCACTCCTTCCTCATCGATAAGTCTAGGTACCTCCTCCACCTCTTCGAGACTTGCATCTCCCTTTTGTTTCTTTCTAGATTTCAGGCTCTTTGTGGACCATTGACGGAGGGCCCTTGCTTTTCTGATGACAAACGCCCGGCCGCTCGTGGAGATGTTGTGACCGCCTTGGGACTTGTTGCCCGGATTAACGAAGAGGAACTCGGGCATGATCGAGACAAGTACTAGTTTTTTTCCAAAATAGGAAAATGATGATGGCTAGTGGCCCGGAGAGTGCACATTGAAAAATCGAAACGTGGGGAGGTTCAGGTCCTGGGGGTTGACATGTCATTGAGCGTGTGGGGCAGATCATGAAGATGATTGGAGGATGCGCTTCTCAGGGGAGGTCTCAGTCAGCCCATCTATCATTTTCCTATTTGGGTATGGTGTCAGCTCGGCGTACATGTAAAGCACCCTGATGCTGACGTGAGTATGTATAGACAACTTTCTTGGAAGTCATTGACATGGTTCCGAACAACCCTAACCCGTAATTGTGCTTGACATGTGTCTTAAACAATCAAGTCTTGTTTGTGAATAAAGGTCACGACAAAACAAAAGCGAAATTCCCAGCCAGACTCCAGCTTAAAAGCTTTCCAAGCAATAAATAAGAGCAAAAATAATGGGAACTGTGAGGCTCGAACTCACGACCTCAGGATTACTCTGGTGTTAAACCAGATCATATTGATATATGAGACCTGCGCTCTTCCAACTGAGCCAAGCTCCCTGGAGCATTTTCTGGATATTCATGCCGTCGGGAATATGGAGTTTTGTGGATGAATTTCGAGTCAGACTTTGACAAAATGCAGGGGTGTTGGGCGGTATGAAATGGCAGATTCAGACTAACCCCTGTGGTGGCGGGGTAAAAAATGCTTGGGACACTGCACACAACGACAAGAGAGGTGGGGGACAAAAAAATAAGTGCTGCAGTTAGCGATGAGCCATGAAATCGGCCAAAAGTAGAAGCGTCCCCTCGACCGGAATCGAGCCGGTGACCTTTCGGTATCAAATAAATTCCTTTACAGCCGAACGTGATAGCCAACTACACCACAAGGGGATGGATTGCTTTTTCATGATGGCGACGGGGATGGGGAAGTGGGAATTTTTCGAACCGATGCGTGTGGGTTGTGGGTTGAAAGACCCCTATTGTTTGGTTTCCAAAAATTTTAATTGCACAATTGGACGATTCAAATAGAAAATTGCCCGGCTGCTTTTACCCGCTGCCTAACTGCAACAAGAGTGCCGGGCGTGCAGACACCGCATTCCACGCCGCCAGGAAAAGGATGTGTATGTGCTACAGGTGAACACTATATCTTATCTCACGAGATGATGCATCTAGAAAACCCCCCAAAAAAATTACAACGCGGAGTAGGGGGTCGTTCCAACTTGGAGTGCACAATCCAACAGTGAAAGGATCTATGAAGGGGTTCAACGCCTCTCCTAGGGTTGTGGGCCTAACTTGACATGCCTGAAAAAAGACAAGCAGACCACTAAATGACGCAAAGAACTGATTTGATGGCGCACATAACGCAGACTAAGAGAAGGAAGAGGTTCTCAACTTCAAGTTGGTGACATGGAACCTCATATCTCTCTGCCACACAGAACTGGACTTGCATGTTAATATACAGATTCTCTCTCGGACAACGAATGGAGGAGAATGACAAAGTGTTGGATTAGAACGGTGCATATTTAACAACAGTTTTGGTCCAATCATAGACTAGTCAGAGCCTAAGTAGAATATACAAACACAACAAGAGCTAAGACTAGACAGCTAGGGGGAAATGCCGAGTACCAGCAGGTCCTCAAGACGAGCCGGAAAAATATCCATTGATAGATGCGGGCACCTACCCATACACACAGTCCTCAGAATCACAGCCACAGCGGGTGTATTATACAGGTTAGCCTCCGCTGACGGGAATGCCCGCTCATACAGCCGCTCTAACACGCAGCAGGATCAACACGAGTCCAATCATCCGCAGCCAAACCCTTTACTGCAGGGGTCGTATAGACCCTCGCCGTCGAGCATTGCTCAGAACCACCACATACAGTTTGACCCCCAACCTCCATTTGAAGCTCAAGAGTATCGCTCCTCGCCAAAGGGAACACCGGAAGTCCAACAAGCGCAGTATGAGGCTCAGCACCAACCACAACAAGGACAGTATCGAAGCTTTCCTCTAGAAGGTAGTTCCTCGCGTTCACAGGTTCATCTGGTGTCTCAACAACCACAGCAGCAACAGACTCAGTTCCATGTCTCTCAAAAACCTGTTAGCCAGCAACAACTGACCGGTCTTGTATCACAGCAGCCTCAGCAACAGCAGGGGCACGGGTACTTTACTATCCGCAGTCACGGTCTGCCAGTGGCTCGTCGGCACAATAACGCTCTCATAGACGCGGTCCGTCCAATGTTCAGCAATCTTCACTGTTGGTTCCAATTGCACCAAAGAAGTCGAGATTGAGGGAGTTGAGGGACCAGGGGCCTCAGTCCCAACAGCAGCAGCAATATGAACAGCAACAATAGCAACCTGAATGTCACACGTGCCCTGACTTCCCACATGCGACACAGTGTTCAGAATGACACACTGGACGACAGGCATGCCAAGAAGCCTCCGGGACCTATCAATATAGTAGGACCCTCCCTGGCGACCACACCATGCACGTCGAGGTCCTCGAAGGAAGGAATTCTGGCAGACGGTTGGCTGGGAAGGTCACCGATGGAAATATGAGCATGCAGAAGTACTGCAGTAGGACCCCGAGGCAACACACCTGTATTCTTAGTAATCTTTGGGGCCGGAGGAGAGGTTCCGGCCAGGAAGCCCAGAGGGTGTGGGAAACCAGAAGGCTCTCACGGGTATAAGTAGGCCGGTGGATTCCAACCAGATCGTAGGAACCAAGGACCTCTGAGGCCGAAACAGATTATTATACTGAATTGAACTATTTGCTCCAAGCCGTATTTAAGCCCCTTGTCACACTGAAACTGGGTTCACGTTTGGGCCAAGAGACGCGTAGAGCATGGTTCTTGTGTACGTACTATCTTGGTTACGTGTATTTTCCCCTATGTCGCTCTTTATGAAACTCGGACACTTTCAGCACTGCTTGGTTTAGTTTATACAAGCAAGGATACCGCAGTAATATCAAATTTGTGTGAAAGAGGATGGGACCTTAGCCCAGAGGCCCTCCATTGCTTGTATATGATATCCAGATCATCATTGATGAATATTTCCAGCAACCATGCTAGCTGAGAGGTATGGCATTATGTGTACTTCTGTCAATACCCCTTCCCCCGCACAGCTGATAAAATCTCCCAAAATGGAAGATTTCCTGCCGCACTGCCAGCTCGACCTGGACGCCACCAACGCGGAATGGCCACCCAGAAACGAAACCAACCCCCTGTTATAACCAATCAGCTTGGTTCAAAATTCAGGTGGTAGTGCCAGACACGAAAACTCTGATGCGAGCATTGCGCACGATGCGCATTAGCATTCGGGAACAACACCCCGCCAGCGGAATACAGTATACTTCACTTTAAGCCCTGGAAAGAGGCGTGCCTCTTTTTTTACCATTGTTTCCCAACTGCCAGGTACTCTAATATATGAAATCCATATTAGTCGCACTTCATATGGAACTGGACACTTGGCGATTTCTGGAGCATTTCAGTGCCGATGTCCGTCATTCATCGCGATGAGTTCCAAACAAATCACTTTGACTGCCCTGGACCACAGGGAAATCATTCTCCAAGCAGAGTATTCCGGACACATCAAACGATACTTACTCGAGGAATCGCCTTTGGAACAGATTCTGGTACGAGAACATCATGATTCCGGACAGAAATACGAACCTTACTACTGTGCGAAACTCCGCCAGGAAATTGATGATGCGCAAGCTCTATTCTATGGACACCACGGAGTGTCACGGTTCGATGCACAGCTCAGGCTTGACGTGTATTATTGCTCGCCCAGCGATGTTGACAACCCCGAGGGTGTCTCCAGGCCGTCTGTCAGTTCAAACTCTGAGCCAAATGGCCAGCCATCGCTGTCAGGTACCTACAGGTGAGCATCGACACTGTTCCACTTTGTTATTGGTTTGGCTAGCGGCTAGCTGACACTCTATTAAACAGCATCCCTGATGATGATTCGCTCGAATCCCGTCCGAGGCCTGCCTCGGGGGAATCCTCAGAGACGGAAGCTACGTCTTGCGAGCTGTTAGCCACCCCGTCCATCCTCACAGTGTGGCATCTGCAAATTGTCAATCAAGTGATGACGTATCTCAGAACCGTCCTGGCGCAACATGTTCAACACCAACAGCGTCCAGCCACTGGAGAACAGCCGTCAAAGAGTGGCACCTCTAATGGTGCTGCCCCCGGCATCTCAGATGCGTCCTGGAGGTGTGGGAACAAGCGGACGATTGGTCAAGTTGATACGGATGGAGATGACGACATCGACGAAGAGGATGTGCCAAGGGGTGGCGGTGGGGATGGCGATGGGGGTGGCCCAAACCACAATACCGTATCCAATGTGTCACCCGTCTTGAGGCTGGCCTGTCCTTACCACAAGCGAAACTCCCGTAAATATGGAGTTGGCGCCTGCGCAACCTCAAGCTGGGTATACGTTCGGAGACTGAAGCAAGTGCCCTGCGACATCCAGTCACGTTTTATCCTTTAACTGACTAACAAGGGTCTCAGAGAGCATATATATCGTGTACATCGCCTTCCTATATCTTGTCCACGCTGCCAGGCGTCTTTCAGCGACCAGGCGATGCTCAGCGAGCACCTGCTTCTTCCCGATCGCTGCGAAAGGAAGCTTCAGACCGGTGATGCTCCAGAGGGCTGCACGTGGCAACAAGAAAAGGCCTTGAGAGATAAAAAAAGACGACCCAATATGGGAGAGAACGAGAAGTGGGTGGAGACGTACCGGATCCTATTCCCGAATGACACCAAGATACCAACACCATGTGATTGTTGCACCACTACCAAGTTCTTTAGCACAGCACTAACCTTCACTCCCAGATTTCGAACGATGGGAGGATACTCGCGATCAGGAGATTGCCCAAGCGAGACATGAATTGCTTCATTTAGTACGGCAGGGGCTGGAAGCGGCCGTGGTTCAACTGCCTACCGATTTCCAGGAGTATCTCAAGGCGAAATTAGAAAGAATCTTCAATGATGCTCAGCGAGAAATTTTGCAGCGCTATCAGCCCCAAGATGCTCAGCACACTAGAAGGTTGAGCTCATCTGCAGAGCTGTCCGCGCCCTGTGATACAATGATCTCGGTATCTGGATGCACGACCGAGCCCAGCTCAAGCAACTCAGCAACAAACCTTGAGCATCGACTTGATCCAGAACTCACGACCTTGTTGGAAACACCCTTCGACTTCTCCAATTTCTTCCGCCAAAGCTCCGCAGCGGCTCAAAGTCAAGATTGGGATGAAGAATACGGCAACCCCCATAATCTCGACGCTCATCAACACAAACGAGTACGTCACGAGCAACCCTTTGGGGCTTCACCATCTGCTGCCGAGATCCCAGATACCACAGAACGGCCAGAGGAGCCTGAGGTTGACACAGGAGCGGATGCACCAAGCCCATCAATTTGG
The DNA here is from genome assembly GCA_033725935.1 of Cladorrhinum sp. PSN259. Taxonomy (NCBI): domain Eukaryota; kingdom Fungi; phylum Ascomycota; class Sordariomycetes; order Sordariales; family Podosporaceae; genus Cladorrhinum; species Cladorrhinum sp. PSN259. The sequence goes on from MU867122.1 coordinate 48,501, forward strand.
CTTCTAATTGAGGAGGACCCCTTCGATTTAGCGGAGAGTCGGTAGAGGAACATCAAATGCCATGGTAATGTCACGCGTTGTTGTCGACATTGAAAAGACGGGATACCAGATGCATACTATCTATGGTATTAGCACACACTACAACTTCACACCCTGGTCACAGCAGCAGTTAGACGGCACAAGAGACAGGGGTGATTGAACTGCCGAAAACTTGTTGGTGGTGCCATTCGGAGGGATCAACAAAACTAAGAGGACCCAGACTGCAATCACAGGCAAGCTGTGACGAATCATAAATGTCTCACTAGCTCGGGGGAGGGAACTATCGAATTTGTTATTGACAAAAAGCCCTGCAATGCGGGCACGATCCTGCTATGATAGATTAGACACTAGACTAGTCTACCCTAAGCCATGACGAAATACTTGAACTTTTTCTCAATGTCACAGAAATAAATATTTCCTCCGACTTTGGCTGTCACCCTGCCCTGCAGGGCGTCCGTGAGATATTCCAAGTGGTTGTCAGAGGTGGGGTGTTCCACTGTTTCTTTTCTTGGTGCGGAGATCGGTTACATGTTAACAATCTGTTCCCCCGCTCCTATGTAGACTGCCACCTTGTGTGACTGCATCCCCGTATCTTGCAGCCAACGGCATATGACTGAGCCCAAATATCCACAATTCCCAAATCTCCGTAGACAACCACAAGAGCCCTGCATTTCCTCCTCACACGTCGGTAAGCACCACGGGGGGTACCACGTCAAACCTAGTCACTCTGAGGACGTGCACAGCCCTACACGGGCCGGGGTCTAAAACTGTGAATAAACAATTCCACTTTCCCCAATTCGTGAGAAACCCAGAATGACTTCCTATAAAGATGCTGCCACCAGTCCCTATGAGGGGTACTGCCTGACCTTCCCTCCATCTTCCCTGACCTTGAAGCAGGTAGGCTCCCGTACCCACCATGACATACGGCTCATTATTCACGAACGGCACCCTCTTGCCAGAGGCTCTGCCCTGGAACCTGAGCACTCTTCTCGCCCTCACCCAGTCAGTCAAATTCAACGTCTTCGTCGTTGCGCCTTCCGTCGCGCTATTTGTCTGGTTTTTCGTTGCCCACCAGACATCACCACTCAAGAAGTATCCAGGACCGTTCCTCGCAGGTAGGTAAACCTAATCCTGCCAACAGCTAACCTTGAATTATCCTCGAGTCAGTGCTAAGTGATACATTCTTAGGATGGACGAACCTGTGGCGATTAAACCTGGTCTACGGAGCCAAGTACGCACCGACGATCAAGAAACTCCATGAGAAATACGGCCCCATCGTCCGCATCGGTCCCAACCTCCTCGACCTCGACTACCCGGAGCTCTACAGAGTAATCTACAGCACGGACGGCAAATGGGTCAAGTCTGACTTTTACAAAAACAGCTCCTCAGTGATCGACGGCAAGATAACCTACCACATGTTCAGCGAGACAGACAACGTCGAGCACGCCCGGCTTAAACGGCCAGTCGTCAGACACTACTCCGTCCCTTCAGTCCTGGCAATGGAACCACTCATGGACAAAGCGATCGGCGACTTTTTGGGTCACCTTCAAGAACGCTACGTTTCCCCTGGAAAACAAGCCCCGTTCGGTGACTGGCTAGGTTACTTCGCCTGGGACTTTCTGGGCCTCACAACCTTCAGCGCCAAGTTCGGATACATGGAAGCCGGCTGCGACTTTGACGGCACATTGGCGATAGCAGACAAATCAATCGACTACTTGGGGCTCTGCGGCCAGATGCCCTGGACAGATCACTGGCTCGACAAGAATCCCGTCTACCCTCTTGGTCCGCCAAACATCTCCAAGGTCACCGGGATAGCCATCGAGAACATGACGGCGCGGCTCAAAGGGGAGGACAAGAACTTTAACCCGGAGAGGCCTGATTTCTTGCAGTATTTCATCGAGAGCAAATCTACGCACCCTGAGACTGTTAATGAGGGGACGATTGTGGGTTACTTGCTGCTTAATCTTATCGCGGGTGCGGACACGACGGCCATTACGATGCGCGCGCTGTTTTACTACTGTCTCAAGAATGAACGGGTGTGGAATAAGTTGCAGAAGGAAGTGCGCGCTAACTTTAAGCCCTTTGAGGCTGCTTCGCACGCCAAGGCGCGTGCGCTGCCGTACCTTGAGGGCGTGGTGAGGGAAGCGCTGAGGTTCCACCCTGCTGTGTCGATGATTATGGAGCGCATCGTGCCAAAGGACGGGCTGACTCTTCCGGACGGATCGGTGGTCCCCGGGGGACAGATGGTCGGTATGAACCCTTACGTGGTCGGGAGGAACAAGACAATTTTCGGCAAGGATGCGGATGAGTTCAATCCCGACCGGTGGTTGCGCTTCGACGGGGAGACGGAGGATGCGTACAAAGAGAGGATGCAGACGTGGAACCAGGCGCTGATTGGGTTCGGCGGGGGTTCGAGGATCTGTTTGGGGAGGAACCTGAGTCAGATGGAGCTTTGGAAGGTGGTGCCTACCTTGATTGCTACTTTTGATATCGAGCTGGTGGATAAGGATGAGGTGTGGTGGACGAGCTCGCGGTGGTTTTATCGAAATAAGGGATTGACTTGTAATTTGAAGCCGAGGAGTGATTGAGGGACTTGTTGCTGTGGGAATGGAAAGATTTTCACGCGACCGTTGGAACTAAAGTTTTCTGGTCCAGAGTTAACCAACCGCTGGTGAAACTTTCGGTTTAGCATGACGTCATTTTCGAGATCAGCAGACAGATATCGGTTGCGCTCGGCATGAAGAAATAATAATAAAAATCACCGAGATTGTGTCAGCTTTCATCATCCATCAAATTTATACAGAGAATAAGCAGCAAATCATGCTTGAGATTCGAGTCGAATGAGAAATTGGGGCGGATTTGATCCACGTTCCGGGAATCGAATCAACGGACAGAACGTCACCTGCAGCCGCTGATGGGACGGAGGGAAATCAGGCACTGGCCAATCAAAGCGCAGATCGGCCACTAACACAGCAGCGCTAATTCGCACCCCGGTCTCTGGTGAGCCGTTCCACCATCTCCCACCAGTCGACGACGTCGAATTGTCCAATCCCCATTGAACGCCACCACGCGTCTTGTTGACTTTGATCCAAACTTTCGGCAATGTTTACGGATGCTCGGTCGGATGCTCACTTTAACTCTGGTCCTTGGCTGGGCCAAATTCCCCGGTCATCCCTGCTGCTTGGCCCACCACCGCGGTTTTCCTTCCCAGTTCCATCATCACGGAAACCCCCGCCTTTGAACCACAGCCCCCGACTTCTCAAATTTCTTTTTGTGATATTACCTGCGTTTCACGGGGAACATATTCCGAGCACCCATGGCGTTTTATGAGCCAAAGTCGACCGCACCGTTCAAGCCGAGCAAGCTGAGGAATTCTCAGTCTCTTGTTAACATCCGCTCCTCAGCTTCTTCGCCCGAACAGTATCGCACATATGGACGTTGCACACCCCAGGATGAGCCGTGGATATCGAGACCGGATCGGACGTCGGATTTGAGGCCCAACACCACAATGTCATTGTATTCATCATCACCCTCCAGTCTGGTCCGCCGCCTGTCGCCTCGGGAACACAGACTTTCTTTGCTCAACCGGGCACGAGAGGCCAAGGAAGACGACAGTGGTTCAGAATCAGAATCATGGACAACTCGCGCTGAGAGGCGACAGAGTCTTGCTCGCCGACTTGCGTCACCAACGGCAAGGATTGCCACCGACTCTCAACGCGCAGAAATACCAAGGAGATCCGTGTCGGCCAACCAAGTAAGGCATTCGCTGACAAAATCTGCTCCTCTCAATGGACATCCTCCGCCATATTGTAGAGCCAAGGTGTCGGATGGTGCTCCAAAGGAACAACATGTTACGAATCCGGAAACTGTTGCGCGGATATTGAAGATATGGGAAGCAATGGCCAGGTGTTCAGAGGAGCTTTCGATGTCCCCAAATGGCTCATTTGACCCGCCAGTCCAGCATCAAACCCCTCGGACCGTGGAACCGGTCCAAAAGCCGGAAGATGGATGCATCGCTTCATGTAAATCTGGATTCATGCCATCCTCGCCCCAGGATTCTGGAGTGAGATATCCATGCCCGTTTAGGAAACGGAACCCAGCCAGGTTTAACATCCGGGACCACGAGTTTTGTACCAGGATCCGATTTACCTCTATGTCAGACCTCAGGTGAGTGTACCATAAGTCCTGTATGTTATGGCTCAAGCTGACTCGCGAATAGAAAACACATTGTGACATATCACAAACTCAAGTTGTCGCCTCTTCAATGCATCCGATGCAAGGCCAACTTCGACAGCGAATCTACCCTCTCAAGCCACATGTTGCTTCCCAGAGATCAGATGTGCGACTTGAACCTTTCCCAAGCTCATGACTCGGAAGACGGCATATCGGATGAGATAGCCCAGACACTTTATGGCAACGATACAAAGGTGGAATGGTCCTGGGAGAGAATATGGCATTTGTTGTTTCCAGGTGATAACGAAATCCCCGATTCAGGTATGTTGTTACTTAAATCACACAAGAAGTTGATACTCACCACTGATTAGACTTTCAACCGATCATCGAGCTTGCCGAGGTTGACCGAGCATTCGACGACAAGGATGATGAACTGAAAGCCAATCTACGAACAACCCTCAGACTCTTTCTTCCAGAAGACGTCCACGATGACTACTGCGGCTTTCTCGCTGGGCAACTCGACCTCGTTTTTCAGACACATCGAGCAAATGTCATCAGACATTGTCTTAGTGTTCCCGAAGCCGCAACAGCACAGTCTATTACGTTTGAGCCGCGTGAGCAAACCCAGCCTAGAAGATCAATCCGTAGATCGCGGCAGAGCAGCCTAGTGCAAATCGTCAAACCTACCAGTAGCAGCACAAAACATCTCAAGCGATTCAGTACCGATCCTAATGCCCAGGCACTACCCATCCGAGCAGTCAACACACCCCCACCGCTACATGACTACGATACAGCATCTACCAGCCCCACCCTGGTTGACGAAGACGACGACCACACTGGCATGAACACGCGGGACTCTGGCCTTGGGATTTTGTGTCATCTCTGTGGGACGGAGGCATGTCGTGGCGATTGTGCAACGAGAATCATGTCGAAGGACAGTCAGGAGCAGCAGCAACCTGGGGCTATGAGTGAGCGGGAAACAAATGAATGGCCATTGTCCCCTCGAAACAATATGAGGAGGGCAAGCACGGAGGTGAGGGGGCGGTATCTCAGGAGACAGCCTGAACGGGATGTATTGAGAGTCAAGGTTGATGACGCAAACCGGAGAGATAGTGGCGAGTTTTTAAGCGCAAGTGGGAGTGGAAGCGAGGATGGAAGGTTCTCGCCTCAGTCGTTTAAGCAGAGGGTTATGAGGAGGGAGAGTGGTTTTTGAGGAAGGGGAAGGTGAATGTTGGACTGGCCTCCGTCTTGTTCTCTTTTTTTGGGAGGTGCTTTTATTTTAACATGCTTTTGCCTCGTGTTTGGGTTTTTTTTTCTGGATTAATGGCGGGCTCTCTATTTGGCATTAGCGTTGGTTTTTTTTGGGGGTTTTTTTTATTTTTTATTTTTTCTTTTGCGTTTGGCTGTTTGGATATACTTGACATCTTTTGTCTTTCTAGATTAATGTCATTGATAACAACGTTAGAGTTTGCTATTTTGGCTTGTCAGTTCGAGCAGGATCCCTCAACCCCAACAAACTTATCGTTACCTACATTGCATATTGGACATCCACCCACTCCGTTTCGAAATGTCGGCATATCTTGAGTCTTCGTTGACCAGCCTGTTAGTTGAAATTTACACTCCAGGCAACAGGTACCCGATAGTCTTAAAAATGGAGGTTTTGATGAGCAGGGGGCTTACACACGGTTATCCCCTGCCTAACCAAACTAACTTTTCTAGAATATACGGGTTTGCATTTGGTTTGGGATAGCTGTGTATACACTTACCTATCTAGGTTAAGGTGCAGATATTATTTCATTATTCTTTCCGTAAGGATAGCTAATAGCAACTACCCCTAAACACGCCAAGCGCTACTAATGCTCTCTGAACCAGACAGACAGTGGTATAGTTATGTGGGATCTTCTGCTTCCACAAACTGAAAGGCCGATATCATCATGTACTTGAAGCCCAGCCTTGATCATCTTTAGACATTCAGATTTGATACTGTGTTGCTAGATCTTCTAGAAGGTTTCTCCCGTACTGGCAAACATCAAGTCCTTTGCAATAACCCCCTTCTCTGCGGGGTATTTCGGGCCCTGCTCTTGAGAATTTGCCGGCCCCCAAGAAGCTACGGCACTTTTATTACGGATGGCGGAAGTGACATTCACTATCCAGAGATGCTTCAAGATTCTAATATGAATCCGGAGCCACGAATGCTCGCAAAGTTCTTTTCTGGGGCGCTGGGGAGCCAGCTCTTTACCACAGTGTCGAACCAGTCATCACTCCAGGGCTCTGCTCCAAGCTCCCAAACTTCAATCGAGGACGAGAACCAGGAAGATTCACCAACGGTTCATTCCGACACGGAGAGTTTTCGAGATGTTGCTTACAAAGGCACTTTTGTGGCCGAGTTTTTGACCGGGGTTTTAGGGGAGGTTGAGTAGCGATCACGAGAGGGTGTTCAGGCTCCGCACATTGTTAAAAAAAACCCCTCTTGTTTAACTTTGAGCGTTATCGGGCATAACTGGAAAATCTCTGTTAAACAATTCGCATTCAAAATTGGACACGAGTCAGAATAGAAGCATTACCGGAACACCATGCATTATGCCCGCAGATTTCGAAGGTAAGTCATATTGCTGCTATATTACCTAAAGCATGGCTTAGTTGTGGACGCTGACGATATTCAAAGCTCGATAGCCTACAAGTTCAAAAATAGCCTATCCTCAAGGCACTGGATGAATATTGCCATAACCAAGAAGATGAACCTTCACGAGAAAATGCAGTCAATATTTCTTGTGCTCGGTGTATCAAGCTCCATGTAGGCAAAGTTCTCGAGATGAATCCTTGTACGGCTTGGCTTGTTGGGACAAACATGGGTGTCAATCGGTGAGTTTTCTCCAGAGCAGGAAACACTAATCAGTGACATTATCTAGCTTTACGTTTGTTGGTTCTCGACCGAGAATTCGGGCCTGGGGGCGTCGGGAGTAATTGCCGAGGTTGGTAGTATCAGATTCCATGAGGGATTAGCGGGTCAATAATGGGCATGCAGGTGCTGGATAGCGTTGCAATACCGTGTGACTGCATGCTCTGGGCTCTGGGCTCTGGGTTTGCTTACCGATTCCAGCACACCTTGCATTGACCCCTGACGACTCGGATGTGACCCGGGCCCGGCATAAATACATGTATGAGCCGCACAACTTCCCACGTTCCAAATGTTCAGCAGCCTTGATTCCATTCCAAAGATGCACGAAAGCAGAGCTTGGTTGATCACGGCCATCGCCGCCAGTGGGTTGGCCTTCCAGCCGCTGGTGGGCCGACAACTTGAACTTGCAGGAGGGCAAGGACCTGGAACAAGATGCAAATGCTACCCTGGGGACCGCTGCTGGCCATCCAACAACGAATGGGCAGCTCTGAACCGCACCGTTGGCGGAAGACTTGTCAGCGCCATCCCTCCCGGTGCTGTTTGCTACGACAGCTTTGAAGGCATCCCCACCAGGGATCCGGCAAAGTGTGCCCAAGTTGCCTCGCAGTGGACAAATGCAAGCTGGACAGCTGACCAAGCAACAATCCCCATGACACCCCTCTGGAGCAACAACACCTGTCCACCCAGCACAGCCAGCGGCCCCCCAGCGGGATGTCCCAACACCTGCACCATCGGCTGGCTCTCGCAATACGCCATCCTCGCCACAAAGGCAGATGACATTGTGGCAGGCGTCAACTTTGCTCGCACCAAAAACCTTCGCCTCATCATCAGAAACACCGGCCACGACTTCATGGGTCGTTCGGCCGGCTACGGCGCCCTCGTCATCAACACCCACCGTCTCAACTCGATCCAGCTCTCCAACACCTGCACCCTCTGCGACAACCACACCGGGGGCGTGGCAAAAATAGGAGCCGGCGTCATGATGAAAGACATCTACGCCCAAGCGTGGGCCCGCAACCTCGACGTCCTCGGAGGAGAATGTCCCACCGTAGGCATCGCCGGCGGTTTCTACGGAGGCGGCGGACAGGGCCCGTTGTCAGGTTACTACGGCGTGGGCTCCGACCACGCCATCTCGTTCGACGTCGTCCTCGCCACGGGGAAAAAGGTAATCGCCAACTCCAAGACAAATTCCGACCTCTTCTGGGCCCTCAAGGGAGGCGGCATGGGCACCTTCGCCGTCGTCACCTCTGTCACCCTCAAAACCTACCCCGTCGTGCCCGTAACGGGCATGAACTTCACCATCACCGACTCCAACCCGGACAAATTCTGGGAGGGGATCCGAATCTGGTACACGGCGACGCCCAGCTACACCGCCGCAGACATGTACGTCTGGTACTCGATGGCAGAAGGGGGGCTGCAAGCGACCTTTGTCGCACCCAACAGGAACCTCGCCCAGTTCAACGCCGTCATTGCTCCTCTGCTCGCAAACTTGACGGCCGCAAACATCACATTCACAACCACCACCCCGAAAACCTACCCCAAGTTCGGTGACCTCTACAGCGAGCTCTGGGAAACAACCCACTGGGGCTCGGGATTCGGCACGCTCTGGGGCGGGCGACAAGTCTCCCAGACGGACGTCAAGAAACGAGGAAGCGACATCGTGGCCGCCTACAGGGCAATGAGCAACAAGTACCCGGGGCAGGTCCTGTTCGGGGGTCACCTCGTCAACCCCGGAAACAGAATCAAGGACCCCCAGGGGAAGCTGAGCGCCGTTCACCCCGTATGGAGGGACACGGCCGACATTCAAGTGTTCCTTTACATTCCGCCTCCTTGCATGTCTGCTGAGCAGAGGGCGGAACATGAACGTAGGGTGACGGTTGAGCTGGGCGGGCTATTGCGTGCTGTTACGCCGACCAGTGGTGTTTACTCTAATGAGGTGAGTTTTACCCACCCCCCTAAAAAAGACATGTGTGTATTGATTCTAACAATGGGCCAGGGCGACTCAAACGAACCAAACTGGCAAAACGCATTCTGGGGTTCCGTTTACCCCAAGGTCCTAGCAATCAAGAGGAAGTACGATCCCAATGACGTGTTCTGGTCCAAGCAGAGCACAGGTTCAGAGAGATGGGCACTCCAAAATAACCTCAAACTTTGCAAAGTATAGTAGTTTTAGGTATTACAAAAGACGATAGATAGCTTAAGTTAGGTTATCTCATGAAAAGGACTTTTCCAAGACTAAACCAACTTTGTCCCCCTGACGTAAACAGCCGCCCTCACCTTGGCTGAGCTTCCACTCAGCGCAAACTCACTCTCCAGCGACAATCCAGGGGCACTCAAGACCTGATCCAGCGGGATCTCAACAACACCCGTCTCCTGGCCATCATTCAACAGTGCAATCTTGATCGGCACGCCACCAGCAAGATCCACCCCCTTCACAATCGGCACCCTATAAACCACATCATAGCTGGGGTTATTCAAATCCACACCGGGGGTATCCGAAGGCACGCCGGTCTGGAACTTCTGCTCGCCCCAGCTAACCGCCACAGCGGGCTTCAAACCCCTCCTCTCACCCTCAATACCCAACACCCGCGCAATCAAGATCGTCACCAGACCCGCAATCTCCCCGTCCTTAACCTCAGCAGGGGAAGTCCACTCAGGCACAAACTGCAACCACTGTCCACTGAGGGCCACCTTTCCTTCCGTCTTCTCACCCTTGTGCACCAATTCCAACTCCATCCTCTTTCCCTCGGAGGCCATCAACGTCTTGATCGCAACACCAGCAATACCAATGTTATCATCCGAGACCGTATCGTCATCCTTGACATCAATCTCGACGACCTGGTCCTCGTCGCTGATCAGGAAATCCTGAGTCTGATTCCACTCAGGGTGCCTATTATCCTTCACCGTCTGTGTCTTCCACTCCACGCCGCCAGCCTTGACCTTGACAAAGCAGTCGGGAGTATCGTGCACCAACTTCTTGAGGAAGCTTTTACCCGACTTATCCTCTCCCAGGTTGCGGGCGGACTGGACCGTGAGGCGCAAGATGCCCTCGGGGTGCTGGTAAGCCTTGAACCAATCCGTCAGGGGATCGAGCTTGACGAAGAACCGGTTCGGGAGAACGGCCATGCTCGAAATGATGGAAAGAACAATCTTGCGAACCGCCGAATCAATGACGGACAAATTGGCGACGTGAGCAGCGTCCGTGTATGAGAGGGTAAGCTCCGGCTGGTTGATGAACGAAACCTGAGCAGCCCCGATCAGGGGGATGACGTTGGTCAGGGGGCAGAGCAGAATGCTGAGTCTTCCTCTGAGCTTGACGTGCTCGACGCCAATCTTGGGAACCATCTTGCCGTTCATCTCGATGTCGCAGTCCCCCTGCCAGTCGAGGTCGAGGTCGAGCTTGATGCCGCCTTCGACCTTGTGCACGTCGATGTTGCTAAAGGCCATGGGGACGGTTCCGAGGTCGATCTTTTCAAAGAACAAAGAGTTGAGAGGGGCCGGCAGCATGGTGCCAAACATTGGCTCGGCGATCTGCTTGATCATCTTCCCGGCGCCAGCGTTGATGTTGGGCCAGAGGAGCTTGACGATCTCGTTGAGGAAGCCGGCGTCTGCCCAATGGGCTTCGGCTCCGATGACTGCTGACATTGTGATTGGATTTGGAGCTGTGTGTGGTGTAAGGAAGTGGTTGCTCAAAGGAAGACAGAGATTAGGGAGAAAGATTCCTTAAGTATACTCAGGAAAGAGCACCCTGAGGGACTTTGCGGGGGCTCCAGTTGGTGTCCAGTCAGGCCTCAATAGCAGCATCTTGGCAGGCGGGGTGTTGCGTGACGTCAGTGGATATCACTCACGGGTTGATTGGATGGTGCAGATGTGAAACCTGCAGATGCTATTTAGTATATACATCTTCATCCATCATCGCTCCGTGAGTGCACGTGGGGCAAGAGGGGGAGGGGGGGGACGGGAGAACCTGCCAAGGCATTGCATTGCCATGTTGCACAGCCAACGCCATGACGAAGCCAGCACAAATCTGTGCCCAACTTTTTGTTCTGTTGATTCGGAACATTATTCAAAAATCCACCAATAAATTTTGTTGGGATATCCTAGTTTCAGCTCACGCATTTGGATCAAACTTTTTGCCAGTCAGTGTGGACTCGTGGAGGCCTCGGATTCCCGGTGATCTGGGTCCACAGATGGAGCCATTTTCAGCTGATCAGTCCCTGGACAAGCGACAAGGTAATAAAAGCTTAAATCCTCTCCGACCCAGGATTTGGACGACCAAGCATTCTGGTTTGGTATTAGAGCGAGTAGGTGGACCTTTGATGCAACAAGGAACAAACGGAAAATGTGTCGCCCTTTTTTCATGCCAGTTCCTTGACAACATACCAAGTAGTTTCCCACTCTCAGTATGACACTTCAGCTCTTTGCCTCATGCCTGTGGCCCCAATCACGCCCGTAAACAATATCTCAAAGCCTCTTTGGTGCACCTCAGAACTCGGATCCGTTCGAATCGAGCCACAGCAGTATCTTGAAGCTCGAGAACTAAACTATCATAATCGTTCAGAGACTGACATCTTTCATCCCCAGGGATTCGCCCCCTGCCGCCTCACAACACTCCCGAAATATCTTTCTTCGGCCAAATGAATGTTACGCGAAGACAGGAGACGGTCCTGAAGAACCCATACTCGCTTGTTGAGCGGAGCATTGTCAACTTCCAGGTTCCAGAGGCGTGGCCCATGGATTCGGATATATCGTTGAGAAAAACTAAGTGCATATCCTAACTGTCTAGACCTCGAGACCCCCAAGAGTAACTCCGAAGCGGATGACATATTGAAACGGACGCCGACTTCGAGGGTATCGTGGTATGCCTCAACATATGGCCGTGAGGATCGTGAAGCCTGGGATTTCAGTTGCATCAAGGAGATGGGAAGACGGGGGTGTGGATAGATCCTGATGGGTGCCTGAAATAACCAGCCCCTAATTCAGCTCTGTCAACTGGATTGATGTCGCTGTCGTCGCAGGACGTTGCGACAACAATATGTGGAGCTTAAAGCTCCGACCTAGAAATGAGTGAGGATATGTTTTCACTCTCAACGGCACGGTACATAGGTCTTTTATGAAATGTAGCGAGCGGCAGCTAGTCATGTGACTCCTGTCCTTCATACTGTCTGTCAGACGCTGTGCGCAGCCCCTCGCTCTGGTTGCCCAACTGGACTTCCGAGTCCTTGCAGTCTTCTGCATCTTAGAACTGACAGTCATTGACTGTACCAGACCGTGGCCCTTGCTTGCACAGGACCTCACTCCCCTCACGAACAGCATTCACATTTGAGGGCCGAGCAATACCAAAATGAGGTTAGTGAACGACACGGACTCGGAGTCGGAATGGCCACCACGCAACCCAGACGTCCAGGTAACCTTTGAGATACCCATTTCATCAGTCTCTGCAAGTGTTCCCCTTGACATAAGCCCAACCGCTTCACCCGGTCACTTCCGCTTCCTGGACAGCCGCGCCCTAGTCAATGACTCTCTCCTCCGCGTCGTCACCCTCCTCAACACCGACCTCTCCACAATCTCCTACTCAACCATCTCCTACCCTTGGCGAGGAAACCCAGCCCTCGATGTCTCCTCCTCTTCATTTTCCGTTAAAGGCGCCGAGGGTGGCGACCCCATCTCCCTCGCCATCCTCCGCAGCGCCTACATCGCGTCGCTCTTCAGAGACGGCGCGCCCGACGAGGTCGACGTCAGACCGCACCCGGCATTCTTCGTCGCGCCCTTCCTCTAGCTCGACTGGCTTTGTATAATGCATACCAGCAGGCAGGACAAGCCGTGGCAGATCAAGCACATGTTCTCGTTCTACGAGAACTGCACCCAGTGTCTGGTCCTGGCCGGCGGGCTGCGGCGCCTCGTCGGCCTGGACGAGAATACAGCGTGGGCCCAGCGCGCCTGGACGCTGCAGGAAGAGCTAGCGTTGCGCGCGTCGTTTGTTCTGTTTTCGTGGCAGTGGGGAACGGGCTTTGTATCCTCGAGCAGCGAGATGTCGCGGTTCAAGCTGTAAGAGGTGGTGCTAAGTGAGTGCGCGCGCATCGATCTCGGCATCGTGATCGGGTCTTGCATTGCCGGGCGGTTGTGTTTCTGGGCAAAAAGGCGAAAGCTGCCGTTTGAGCGGGAACGTGGGAAGAAGTACTGAGTCGTGCCGGCCAAGATACTGGGCGGGTGTAAAGCGCCCAGTCTGTTCGCACTGAGCTCTTCGTATGAGACCGTGGGCACACACCGGGAGCACGGCATCTAGCAGAGCTCGTTCTGCCGCACCTCTTCGAGCCCGGTTGACATGGTTTTCAGCATCATGGGCTTGTTTGGCGTCGAGCTGAACCCGGAAGCGTTTGGCGTGGACGACCGCGTCCGGGCCACCATGGCTCTGGCGCAGACCATACTTCGCAAAGGAGGCAGTGCGCAGCGGATCGGTATAGCGACAAAGGCAAGCCCCTGCGCGCATTTGTCTACTTTCCCGTCCTTTCCGCAGACTACCGTGTCGTGGCCTGGAAAGTTGCAGACTTGGGATGGCGAACTGGTATTGTCTGAGACTGCCGTCGACGCCGATAGCTTGGACGATTCCGGCATGGACTCGGATTTAGACGACGATTCGGACGGACAACAAGCATTACGAATGCTGAAGGCGAAAGAGCCCATGGATGATAATGGTTACCTTCTCGTTGAGAGTAGGGGTTGTGTAGTATCAGCCGCCACCGCTGATGTTGAGTCTGCTGCTCAAAACGAAGGCCGTTTTGCGAGAGCGGTGGATGGAAAGCTCTGGGAATTTCTAGGCGGCCCGCAAGCCGTAACCATCGAGGAAGCCGATTCCCGAGGACTATTGCTATTTTCATCGCCAAGTTCTCCGAGCAGTATGATTACACCGACAGGGCGAAGGTTCGAGGTCTTCATCGGATGCTCTTTTAGAATCGGATCTGGATGCGTGCAAGTTTATGCTTGTCACGGAACATGTGCCTGGGAGGTTCCATGTAGCGTCATACTTTTATCTGCATGTGCGCGAGGATTTTCGTGACGGGGTGTGGTCACGAAAAGTGAGTTCATGGGGCACATGCAACGTCCTTTTGGGCGGACCGAGAGCGAGTGCGCCTGTACCGCAATCACAGTAGAAGAGACTACGGAAGGAATGCGATATTTCATCTGGTAATACATCTAGGGAACAGTGTCTTATACCCGTGTTCTTATTCGGTCAGTTTGGTGCGTTATGCAAGTCGTAAGCTGCTTGTTTGGTTCGCCCATGTCCCAAAAAGAAAACAGAACGGCCACGATGCTGCGTCTTGGTGGTTTGCCAAATCCAAGGAAGATGACAGTTGAATTGGGAACAGGGATAAATGGACAAGGATGTTTTTTTAGTGGGGACGTGGCGCCCCACTTTCCTCAGAGCGCCGCTTTTCTGAGAGCTCTGCAATGAGGACATGCCGTTCAGCCTTGCAGCGCGGCTGGCAACTTTTTAGGAAATTCCCCAAACCGCGGCATCTCTCAACTCCATCACCACATACCATCCGGATCACCGAACTGTACACCCGAAGGTGATTTCTTCATAAATACATAAATCTCAACACAAACCGACACACGCGACAATGGCGGCCGAACAACGAAAGCTGCTCGGTATGTTTCTCCTCTCCCATCCCCCATTCCATTCCCGTCCCCATCGCATTCTAACATGCTCTCCCCCCATCTCCAGAGCAGCTCATGGGCGGCGGCATGGCCTCGCGCACCTCACAGCTCCCCATAACAGACCCCAAAGTATGCCGCTCCTACCTCGTCGGCTCCTGTCCTCACGACCTCTTCACAAACACCAAAGCCGACCTCGGCGCATGCCCGCGCGTCCACTCGGAAGCCCTCAAGGCAGAGTACGAAGCGCTCTCGGACTCGGAAAAGAAGAAGTACGGCTTCGAGCACGACTACCTCCGCGACCTCCAATCCCGCATCGAAGCCTGCAACCGCAACATCGACACCCTGCAGCGCCGCCTCGAAAAGACCCCCGACGAGGTCCGCCAGACCAACGCCCTCCTCAAAGCAATCTCGGACCTGGGCGCGACAATCGCCAACGGGCTGCTGGAGGTGGAAATCCTCGCCGAGACGGGCGAGGTCGCCCGCGCCTACGACGAGTACTACAGAGTGCGCCACGCGCAGGCGGCCAAGGTGGACAAGGAAAAGGAACTCAAAGCGCTGTCTGAAACCTCGGGCCCTTCGGGCCATCAAAAGCTGCAGGTGTGCGACGTCTGCGGCGCCTACCTCAGCAGGCTGGACAACGACAGACGACTGGCCGACCACTTCTTTGGCAAGATGCACTTGGGCTTCGCGCAGATGCGCAAAGCTTACGAGTCGTTCCCCAAGGAGATGCGAAACATGGGAGGAGGAGGCGGGATGGGAGGAGGACGGCAGAGGGCAGGAGGGGATCATCACGGCGGGCATCACCAGGATGACATGGGCGGTGTGCCGACTGGTCCTGGCGGTGGTTATGGGGATGGATGGAACAAAGGCATGCGTGGACCTAGGAGTGGCGGTGGGTTCAGGCCCAGAGGTCCGAGGAGAGGCTGGTAGTGGTAGCCTATAAGACCCGGAGAAGTAATTAAAAGGGAAAATCGGGATGTGTAAAATGGTATTTTGATAGCATTGGCAAGGCGTTTCGGGCGTTTAGGGACGGGTAGATTCATGGTACGTGTATGGGGGTAAATCAAGCGCAGTATGGTCAATATGAACAAAGAGAGGTGTTCGGAATAAAACATTCAGCGTCTATCAGCTCCCATCATACCAGACACAGGGAATTGTGTGGCTACAGAAGCCTTCTTGTGGACAAACAAATGAATAGGGGAGAAGAGCAAAAAGAAGACCCAAAAATCATGCGAGGATCAAGGCTCTCCCCAGCCCCCTTCCTTGGAAAACAACACGAACCCCAAGGATTTTAGTCACACCCGATATCTCTTATTGTACATGTACGAAAGCAACTAACTTGTTTCGTTTGTCCATTAACGTCTAATTGAATTCTCAGGATGCTTCTCGTCAACGTCAACGGTTATCTTCATGCCAATAATTTTTTTTTTTAAAAAAAAAGAAAAGAAAAGAAAAAACACCAACTCGACTTAATTCTTCGGACTTTCAGAAAATAAATGGGGCTGGTCAAGCATCAAGCATCATCAACCACATTGGCACAAAGGGTTAAAAAAGCCCACCAATTATATATTCGCTGTTCTTTTTTTTATTAAATATTTCCGCTACTGGTAAATAACTGCAAGTTCCAACAGCACAACTCCCCGTTGACAGTGGTATCATAAGTTCGCTGGTCTCGGTTGGCTTGCGGTGTCAGCTACTAAGTGCCTTCCTCACAGGCTCCTGAAGGGCATCATCCTGCCTCCAATGCCATGATGATTGGGCTCGGAGGAAGCTGGCTTGTCGACCTTAGTCGAGTTGTCCGTATCAGTTAGCTCATTGGGCTCGGTTGGCACATTGGGTTCAGTTGACTCCCTGGGGGTTTAGTTGGCTTTGAAGCGGTAATTAGCTGCAGTTGGCGTGCCCTGAATGCTCGGTTTGCCTGTATCGTTTTGCTCGCTGGTCTCAATTGACTTCCTGTACTCAGTTAACGCCAGTCTCAGTTCCGGTGACTCCATGGTCTCAGTTGACTTACTGGGCCCGGTTGATGCGAAATTGCGCCATGATGACAGCCATAACACACAACCACATTTCCCATTTCCCCGCCCTTTGGATCTCCTTGCAATGCGCCAGAAGGTGGGGCAGGGAAAATAACAGGTTTACATGCACTGACTGGCCATAAAACCAGAGTTGCGCGACAATTACTGAAGGTAGAACCCTCATCTCCTTCAGTCTGTCGAGACAGTCAACGGTATCTGATGGAAGCATTGACTTTTCTCCGGGAGGGGTATCAATCGCCTCTATCGCAAGAGGTTTCCAATTTTCCAATTCGAGCCGCTGCCCAGGCCAGAACTCCAGCTTTAAAGAGGGCTGGAATTTGATAAGATCAAGGTAATATTCTTCGTAGAACCGAATATAGGCGGTTATTATGTCACACTTCCAACTCATGGAAGCACCGTGCGAAAGCACCTCGACGCCATCATGGAAACTATTTGACGAAACCAGCAGGAATTTCTCCCATAGCCCGGCATTTTCGATTTGGTCAAATTGTGGGTACTGCTCCATCTCTTCATCGATTTCGTCAAAATATGAGTGCCCCTCCGTGTCGAATTCGGGAGAAGACTTGAATCTGGTGGGCGGTTTGGTATCTTGAACAAGACCCGGAGTCCGTAGCATCTGCGTAGGGTTGAGTGGCGACTTCACTGAGTCCAATCTCTCCAGGTGTGTCGTGACAAAACCCTGCCACTGAAGAGATCGTTCTTGGGGATCGTTGTGAAAAGTCCTTACTCGATCTAGAAAATCTCCCCACAGGCCTGCTGCCTTGATTTGGAAGAAGCTCAGTTCTTGCTCATTGCACAACGAATATGCCAGCGTCTCGTGAAATGGTATAAGAAGTTGCCTCAAAACTAGAGAAAACCAGTTGAAGTCAACGTGGCCCCAGTCAGGGGGCGGGTTTTCCTTTATGTTCCATTCATAAAACTGGGCCAATCCTCCAAGATCATAGTTGTCGCGCCCGGGAATGTACATTCCGAGTCTGCCTTTGATCATTACAGTGTACTCGTCTATCGCATCTCCGGCCTTTTTGGTTCTAGCATTGTATTTCTTTATTTCGGTGTTGCACTTTTCCATTTGAGCGTTATAGGCTTCTCTGAGTCCGACCAAACGGATATGCCACAGCTGTTTCAAGGCCATTTGTCGCCTCAGCTGGTCTCTGAATGCCTGGCCGTAGCACTTTTTCTCTTTGGCAATTTTTGCCTTTTCCGCCTCCTCATGTTCTTCTGGCGCCTTCTTCGCCGCTTCGGCCTTCTCTTTTTCGGCTTTCTGTTTTTCTGCCTTTTGGGCCATTTTCTGCCGGTATCTTTTGTCTTTCTTTGTCTGGTGTTTATCCGCGGGTTTCGGCACTTCCTTTACCTCCTCTACCAGCGTTGAGTTTTGGACTCTATTCGCCTCCGTCACTTCCCTGTTCTCAGTCACTCCCGGTACCACCTGCTCTTCCATATCTTGTTTGTCGTCCTTGCAGTCCGGAACCCCGGCCACTTTTTCTACCGGGTGCCCTTCCCCAATTTCTTCGTTCTCTTTAGCTCCCTGGTTTTCGTCAATTTCCTTGGCCGCTTGTTCTTCCTGCCCTTCTCGCTCTTCTTGATCTTTTCCTATATCTTGTACATCCTGCCCTTCCAGCTCCTCGTGCTCTTCGTGCACTTCCTGTTCCTCGTGCTCCTTATGCTCCTCGTGTTCCTCATACTCCTCGTACTCCTCGTGCTCCTCGGGCTCCTGGGACTCCTGCTGTTCCTCGGACTCCTGCTGTTCCTCGGGCTGCTGCTGTTCCTCGTACACCTCGTGCTCTTCGTGCTCTTCGTGCTCCTCGTGCTCCTCGTGCTCTTCGTGCTCCTCGTGCTCTTCGTGCTCCTCGTGCTCTTCGTGCTCCTCGTGCTCCTCGTGCTCTTCGTGCTCCTCGTGCTCCTCGTGCTCTTCGTGCTCCTCGTGCTCCTCGTGCTCCTCGTGCTCTTCGTGCTCCTCGTGCTCTTCGTGCTCCTCGTGCTCCTCGTGCTCCTCGTGCTCCTCGTGCTCTTCGTGCTCCTCGTACTCTTCGTGCTCCTCGTGCTCCTGCTGTTCTTCCTGATCTTCCTCATCCTGCTTATCCTGTTTACCTTCTTGCTTTTCCTCCTCCACTTCCGTGTGCTTCTCCGGTACCTTTCCTTTCATGAGCCAAATCCAGTACCTGTATACCGCCAATAAATCCAAAACCAACGCGGGGTTAAAATCATTAAAACCACAGAAGCCTATCGCCCACGAAAACAGTTCGTCATGTAGTTTTTGGTGCTTTTCGATGTCCTCTTGCGTTTGGACATCATCCACACAAGAAGGTTGGAGTGCCACAAACTCCCTGAGAGCTTTGACACCATTTTCAAATTTTTGCCACGATCCAGAGTATAATTTTTCCAACAGGTGATCCCAACAAGGGCCATACCGAGCTAAATAGATAGGCCGAGCTAAATAGGTAGGGTCCATACCACCACGGAGTCCCAATGGGGGGTCATGAGATCCAAATAGGAGTTCAGGGGCCCCAAGAGAGTATCCACAGCGTCCAGCCCCACGCCGGGGTTCATAAACCCCTAATGGGTGTTCACAGCCCAAATTTCCGTTGTCGTGGGATTTTTTTTGCTTTGCCTCGAACGTTGCGTAGGCTTGCCTCTAGTTGCCGTGATCATTAACCTCGTCGGCCCAGTCAGCGACACGAGTGCTGGATGAACCTGGATTAGACGTCGATACCCATGTGGGGGCTGGCTTGGGTGCAGCGGAAGAGCTTGGCAGCCCAGGGAAATCCTGTGGGCTTAGCTGAGCAGTCGGAGAGGCGGAGGTAGCTAGACCCGTCGATGGTTTGCCTGCCGCTTGAGGGGGATCGACGCTTTGGTACCTAGCTCCTGACCTGCCATCATCACCGGTGTCGAAGAGCTGCCGATTACCGCCTCTACCACCACGTCTACCACCTCTTCCCCGCTGTCGGGACTGGCCGGGCCGGTCTCTTGATCCATGGTCGTCATAGTCGTCATCATTAGTTGAGGCGAATCGGCTTCCGGAGAGACCACCGGCACCGTTGCCGCCGTAGCTCGTGAAACCTCTGACTCCTCCATGAGCGCCCTTGAAGACCTTTTCCTGTTCCTCCCGGAGGCGTTCCCCCTTGCCCTCATCCCAACCTCCTTCCTTCATGCCCATAGCCTTAAGCTTCCGATCTCTGTTCTTGGCGCGCTCATCGTCGAGCCTCTTCTTTTCCTCGTCGGCAGCTTTACGCTTGGCGGCTTCTTCAGCACGACGCTTGCGTGCTTCCTCCATGCCTTTTGCGTAGGCTACAGCGTGCTCGGCTTCGTCGCGCTGGGCTTGCTCGAAGCGTCGTGTTTTTGCGGCATTAACAATGCGCATCTCTTCCATTCGGGCTGTGAGCTCGGCCTCAGTCAGCTTTGTGCGTGGGTTGGCTCCGGAGCCGAGGCGAGCTTCCGAGACGGCACTCGCGGTGTTCTTGCTGTGTGTGTTCCCCGCAGCTGGTCCCTTGGGGGCCGTGGGTGGCGGGCCGTTATTTGTGGATTCCGGGGGTGTCGTGTTTGAAGGTGCGTCGGTGTTTGGTTTGGGGAGTTTGTTATTGCCGTTGGCGTTGGTTGGAGACGGACGTGAAGTCCTCTCGGAGCGGTTGTCGGGGCGATAGTGTCGAGACTGGGCAAGGGACTTGGGTGGTGGCTGGGCGAGTGCTGCTGAATTCGTTGGAGCTTCTAGCGAATCTTGAGATGCTTGCTGCGGTACCGGCTCAACAGCAGCAACCGGTGGGTGTTGGGACTCAGTGACTGCTTGAGGTTCCGGAACGACAATGTGTTCCTCGTAGGGGACGGGCTCGATGTCGTCCGCAAAGAGGTCGTCGTCGGTACGACCGCCGAATTGATCTTGATCCATAATTAAGCAATAGGTAGCCTTAAGCGTATGCTACGCAACTAACGAATGCAGTGTGAGGCAAATGTTATGGGTAGTGGTGATTATATAGCAAGTTGATGAATGGATGCAAGAAGAAGCAAGGTGGGGGAAGAGAACGAAGCCCAGAAGTTGTTGTGTCAAATGATGGCGGGGTATCCTTGGCTTGTTGAGTCTGTCCCTGCCTGCCTTGAACGCGTGTTGCAGCTGGCGCCCAGCTGCAATATGGGGAGGGACGCACCATCACCTCCACTAGAGACATCTTGCAGTTGCCACCAAATCGGAAATTTGGTACGGGAAAGAACTTTGGGACGAGAGAAATGCTGCTACGGATATCGCCTTGGATCGCGTGCCAACTAAGTTGCTTTGCAAAACCTTCCCAAACGCAAGCGCAACGCTTAATTAAACCGCCCATCAGGCAACGACCAACTAATTTTTATTCACCCGACCCCGTCATGCCGAAATAGCTGACCAGACGACGGCAAAGCGCCTCCATTGTTCTTCATTGTTAAGATTACCTTGACTATTACATACAATTATATATCAGACGTAACTTTCAATGATTGCCTGGTCCTGCCTCCTACTCTAAGTCCCCTGCAGACTCTCACTGATCACGGTCAAGACCACGTTTTCGTACAACCGATTGAGCACGGAGCAAGACACCTTTGGGCCAATCCTAAAGCGGCCGTGAAGGCCAACAAGAAAGTTTGGCTCATCCCCAACCTGAACCTTCAGCTTGCCATTCAATACAATACAGAGTCGCGCCTTGTTCGCATCTGGGCGGAATTGGTGGCTTGTGCCTGGGCGGATGATGACATCGGTGACGGCTAGGCTGGACGAGATGCTAAAGTTCTCTTGTGCAGCCACGGATGCAGAAGTGGCCAAATCTGTGAGGGAGGGAAAAAAGTATCAGTTCTTAGCTTCGCTTGGAGACGGATGACGAGACAGTAAGGGTATGGGTACTCACTCTCTGAGTCGGTGCCAACTATCCGTCCGCTCCCGACCTCCCAGTCCTCAAGTTCCAGTAGCCCCACATTGGGCTCTACATGTGATGTGTTGTGTACTAATTTGGTGCGTTTTGGCTCAATAAGGGCCTCCGCCGCTGAATGGTTCATGTTTCGCCGTCGTTTCGTACCATTACCCCACGAGAGATTCGGGAATCCCCGGTCATCACCGAGACTTGTTCCCGACACAATTCCATCGTCGTCGATGGAAGAAGAGTTGGTGTCCCGGACGGATGAACGTGAGTTGAAGTTTCCCATCACCATCCCTTCATCTGCATCGTCTTTGCCATCGTCTCCTGTAACCGATACTCCCTTCCGGTAGTTCGCAGCTGCTTTGACATTCGCGATCCACTCGAATCGTTTCAGACTACAAAGCTGCCCTTGTTTCTGATAAATACAACTCCCGCATGCTAGCGTTTGGGTGTTCATATAATCCAGTATCTCTGGGGCAAACGTGAGTGAGGCGCTCACGCAATTCCCAAATGGGCCATCACCCCGACGACATTTCGAGCAAGCCTTAGTGTTGACATTCCCTGTGGCCTGAATAAGCAACCCTGCCAGCTGCCGGGCTTGGAGGTTCCGCGATAGCGTGGGTAGTTTGACATCCCTCAGGCAATGCAACTTGAGTAGTGGTTGAATTTGAAGCTTAATAGAGTCGATGTGGTCAACAGCAGAGCTGATGCGCTTCCACAGTTTGCTCTCGCTGACCGGCAGAGTGGAAGCGGATGGACTACTTGGCGTAATCTTTGGCTCGGCCGCAGGTGTATTCTTTGTCTTGGAGTCTGGAACTGCTTTGACCCATGCAATCTTTTTACCGTTAGCCGAGGGGTACGTGGTGATCAACGGGTCGGCGATAGGTTCGTGATCCATCAGACCTTGAGACACCACCAAGGATGCCTCTGAGGACCGATCCTGCTCCAAGACCGTAAAGGTGCCGTCCAAATTGTCGTTGAGCAAAGACCCACGGTGTAAAGACTGTCACGGTATCACTCGGGTCAGAACCGTCTTCAATGGATGCAAACATGAAGGTGATGAGGATGAGGGGTAACAGAACCTTGAAGTGATTACTGAAATCATGTTGGACTTTGAAAAGACGCCGGCATGATCGTATAGAGCAAATCCACGGCCGACCAGGAACTGTGGTGTCGTGTTTGTAGCCCTCCGGTATCAAGACTCCCTGGAATGTTACCAGGTCTCCATTGCCGTCTAGATTACGGATTACTAATTAGTTGCATGTCCAATATGAAAATAGAGAACCCCAATGCAAAGGAACAAAAATATCTAACAGAAGAGATGAGAAGAGAAAAGGGGGGGAAAGAGAGAAGGCCTTCATACCTGTCCATTCGTTATATGGGCGTTTTGCGTTGGCCATGGTCAGTCCCTTCTGAGTAGTTGGTTTTGGGTTTGTTTTTTGAATCGATGCTTTGTCGGGCACTGGCAGAGAGTGCCTAGTAGGTCGAGTGCGCTCCTGTGAAGTGCTTGTTGGGGGAGAAAGCTCGTCAACTGATGCATCAGCTGGCACAGACTTTCTTGCTCCCCGGGCTTCAATGTATTGTCTCTGCTTGTTTGAATTGACCATCCGAGCTCTCGCCCGTTCCAGATTAGGTTCGGCCATTGGCAGATGGCGACCCAGCGCTCGCTTTGCGACCACAATCGGGGGCTTCGGGTAACCTCCACAGGCCACTCCATCACCAGAGGTGGCAGTGGCATATTTGCTCAATTCTGTAAATGTTCCATCGATGTTGTCGTTGAGGCGTGAAGCACGGTGGCTGGTGTTGAAGTGCTTTCCAAGGCCAAAGATGGTGACAAAAAGCTCTCTGCACGATCTGATGGGGCAAATCCACGGAAAATCCGGGCTGTCAAACTGTTTGTATCCCGCTGGCAGCAGTGCGCCATTGGTGCCAATCTCGTTGCCGGTTTCTGGGTCCTTCAATATCCGGTATGGCTTATCATCCAGGGCCGAGTCAAATTCTTTCTGAACTTCTGGGGGAATGGATGCGGTAGATTGAGTTTGTGTTACGTGAACACGATCATCCGAACTGGTGATTGAATCCTGAGCACAGATGAGGGTTACTAATTGCATCAGCAATATACAGATTTAATGTAGACACGTACAGATATGCCAACCGCATTTTGCCTTGTTATTCGAGATCCCATCGTGGGGGTTGATTCATCTGCTGTGCTTGCAGCCGGTGGCCCAGGGGATGGCAGCTTTTGCGGCTGCTGTTGTGCGGGTGCGCTAGGTGGATTTACCACGGTGGGAGATGGAGAGGTAAAGGTGCCCGTCGTCGGTCTATTCGATGCGAATGACAGGCCTGGAAATAGTCCCACCTTGCCCGTTCGTTTCGCAGTAAAACGTGGGCGGACAGGTGCATCAGTAGACTCAGAAGCAGATTTCGGAGACGGGGCTAACTGATTCCGTTGCACCGACGGTATTGGTGTTGCCGCTGACGGTGGCGTCGGTGGGCTTTTGGTGGCACTGTTGGGATCCATTTTTTGATCCAAAATGTTCAACCAGAAAAAGGCTTTTCTGAGTTTGTCTTGTGTTACTCTTAGCCGCAAGCCGAGTGGGCTTTATCAAAGAAACAAAGTCACTGACTACCTAATTCTGATTCCTGCAATGATGCCGCTGAAAGTGAGAGGAAATCGAAGGGAAGTTTGTAGATAAATCTACTACCCAGGCCCCGTTTTATTCCTCAATTTCGCAACTCACTTCATAATTGATGTCTTGTTTGCTATTGCGGTGAAAAGTGTGTGACGGTGAGTTGACGCGTTGAGTTTGACACGCGATCGCCCAGCACTGCTGCCCGTGGAGGGAAGGAATAGTGGGTCCTAATGTGGGCCAGCGCGGGAAGCTTAATCCAACTTCCAACCTTGGTTCTCAACCAGGAATTCCTGGAACATGGGCTCGCTTGATCATTTGCATTGAGCACATCTACCAAATTGTTCTATTATTTACAATTACATTAAGCAAGTTCAAGGATCAAACGCAACAGTATATCTTCTCCCACCGTTTACTGGACAACCCAAGGTTTGCCTGCACGCTCCCAGACTGCAAACAAGGCTTTCCGAAGGTGTGGGGCGTGTCAGCATAGGCAAGTTCGGTCACGACCAATAGCCGCGACTTTTTTTGTTTGAGATTTTTTTTTAAATTTGTACACTATTTATCTTGTGCCTCATTTCTCATTCAGAGTTTCTTGCATCTCGTTCAACTTTGGAGTCGCACCCACTTTCCCCGCAATCTTGGCATCGCCAGCATCAAACATGAGCGCAAACTTGTCAGAATCAACTCCGAGGACCCAGCTCGTTAAAGCACCAAGCCGTCCGACGGTGACAGGACAAAAGTCAATCTTCCTCGCTGGAACTACAACACCGACAGGTGGGCCTGACTGGCGGGAAACACTGGGAAAAGCCATTGCGCACCTTCCTGTGACCATCTTCGACCCTACTCGATCTGATTGGGATAGCTCATGGAAGGAAGACATCGGGTTCCCCAAGTTCAGGGAGCAGGTGGACTGGGAGTTGGATATGCAAGAAAAAGCCGACCTGGTGGTGCTGTACTTTGGGCCCAACACCAAGGCGCCCATCAGCTTGTTGGAATTGGGACTTGTGGCGCGGTCGGGGAAGGCCATAATTGGGTGCCACAAGGGGTACGAGAAGCGAGGAAACGTTCAGGTCGTTGCGCAGAGGTTCAATATTGAGCTGGTGGAGACGGAGGAAGACTACAGTGGACTTGCTGCTGTCGTGGAGAGGAGGGTAAATGCCCTGTTGGGTTAGGAGAATGTGTGACAGAATGGCAAAGTATGATTCAACCCACCATGTTTTTTCTATAGTCATTAATATTAGAAAATGAAGACTTGTAACTCGTGATGGTAGATGACAGATGAATTGCCGGTGCTCCGTACCTTTTTTTCTTTGAGCTTTTGGGTTTGTTTGGCGCGCTCCGTCTTATGAAAGATGCCAACATTTACATAAACACCTCCCTACCGGTACCAATGTTCAAGCCGTCGAGAGTGTTGGCAAGATGGCGCACTCCGAAGAGGCGAGGTGTGCCAAGGCCAATGTTCCCGCCTCAGGAGCTGTTCATTGAAGAGCGATCACAAGTATCAGGAGCGGGGATGTAGACGATTTCTAGCATACCACCCACCTGCTTGCGGACGGTTACCGAGCTTCCCAATAATTGAATGATAAGTATCTTGGCAAAAGTGGTAACAAGGCCTCCTGAGTCTCCTGAACCTAAGGATCCGTTAGTTTGTTTTGCCTAGAACATGTTACTAGTATGAAATTGTTTAGTTAGCGGAAGTAAACAATGTTCTCTCTAATATTTCTCCTGGTCCTATGAGGTACATATACCTTTTTCCCAAGTGGGGGAGGCACGGTGCGCCACTGACA
The DNA here is from genome assembly GCA_033725935.1 of Cladorrhinum sp. PSN259. Taxonomy (NCBI): domain Eukaryota; kingdom Fungi; phylum Ascomycota; class Sordariomycetes; order Sordariales; family Podosporaceae; genus Cladorrhinum; species Cladorrhinum sp. PSN259. Next base: position 74,598 of record MU867122.1, read on the forward strand.
CAATGCCTGCGCCACTGGCAAACTTTGGAAGTGATTGGCTTTGGCTTTGACTAGTGTACCTACAAGTAGAGCTGGATAGGTACGACTGCAGTGTAAGCTCCTTGTTTGGTTATAGGTGTCACTCATTCCATGTTTGATAATCAAATCCCTTCCAACTTTCTCTCCTGACTCTTGAATGGGGCTTCAAGCATTATATACCAGTCAAAATCAACGAACTCTTCAGGTCTCTTCACAGAAAAGAAATAGCAATCCATACACGCATAAAGAGAATCTTTTGTCATTTGATTTTCTAGACGAAAATAAATCTCCTGCAAAAATGAAAACGGAGAGTTCCTCCTTCCGGATGGTGAGAGATCCCCATCGGTGATATAAACAAAACCCAGGTATTCGCCAAAAAAAACAACTTCCCTGCCAGTGCCCCCAGTATCCAAAGTATGACATCTCCATATATACAAGAACAGGAAATATTTTCCCCTATTATCATTGCTGCCACAAAACTCCAGCCTCAACACCAACCTCGTTGGTAGCTTTGCCAACACCAATAAACTGCTTCAACCAGCATTCCGGTCCTCCACTCGCCTTTCCAGACCACACTGCACCTGCGCATTCCGCTTTGGAGGCACACTGTTCCAGACAATCTGTCAGGGTCGTGATTTCGGTGCCGTTTACTTTTCCTAGCACGCCGTCGCCTTCTGGGAAATTGATACCGCACTGTCTCCTGAATGTTTTCCCGCCAGGAGTGGCAGTGGCCGTGTAATTGACGTTTTGAGAGGTTGGACAAGAGAGTTTGATTACTTGGCCGCCGGCTCCGGTAGAGATTTGAAGGACCACGTTTGAGCCGCTGGTGGCTGATGATGATGAGGTTTTTGGTTCGGAGGTAGATGATTTTGTTCTACATCAATCCAGCATTAGTTAAAATGAACACGTTGGAAAAAAGGTTCAAGAGAAAAGTACTCACGCGGCCGTCTTGATTTTACCCGTTGCAATGGCGCCCAAAATCCCCGCCAGGACGGCAATGATTATTACCGCTCCCACCACCACCCAGACTATTGGTTGTTTGTATAGCCTTTTCACTTTTTGTTTGAAGGGTTTGCCGTCTGTCGGTATGGGTTCTTGGTATATGTCTTCGCCTGCTTCGCTCCATGCTGCTAGGGATGTTCTCGTTGCTGCACCAGCATGACCATGCATAGAATGCACAGTAGATAAGGCAGTAGTAGGTGCCGGCGACGGCGTCGGTCTACCCAACCCAGGATGTGAAAGATTTGAATGTCGATGGGGATGATGCGAAGAATGACGTGAATGCGTCGAGTCCGCAACTTCTGGATAATTTTTCTCTAGGTGTATTGACGGCGTGGTATTGACTTCCGGGTATGTCTTTTCTTGACTCCCAATAATTGCAGGCGAGTTGCGACCTGACTGCGGCAAAGCAATGTTGGCAGCCGCTGCGAACTCGGAGGGCACGACTTCGGGGTAAGTGGTGGAATGTCGGATTTGATCGTTCGGTATGAGGCCGTCGTGGTATCCATTATTATTGTTTGATTGGGAACCTGCTGATGCTGCTGCCGTTGCTGAGGATCCTGATGCAGAGTTTCTCTGGTGTCCATTGTTCAACTGTGCCGATTCCCTCCATCCTGCCGGGCCCGGTCCTGAACCCGAATCTCTTGGCCCAGAATCCGCCGCTAACCTGTCCATTCTGGTTTCCAGGTTTTGGTGGAGGTCGATCGGTCAATTGGCGTTTCGAATCCCGGCAATCAATTGCAATGTTTCGAAACCGTCGCAACAACAACAAACCACCATCACCAACCAAGAGAAAGGGTTGGAAAAAAGGGAAAGAGAGAAATGATGAGTGAGATGGAGAGAAATGAAAGAAAGGTCGGCACGCAATTCGGCACTATTGGAACAAACGGCCTTGGCGGGCTTACTGTGGATTTTTGATCAGGGAGATCAGAAGAGTTCAAGAGACAATCTTCCACACCAACGTGACCCGCGATGCACGTTCGCGGCACAATGGTGCAGAGAATGCAACCTTCACCTGCAGCGGCGGCTTTGTGCGATAGGTGGCGCGGTGTAGCCGGATTCTGATTCCCCTTTTTGGTGCGATGCCATGGCTGCTGCGCCGCTACTATCGGTCTGGGGGTGCAGGACGCCTTTCCACAACGGTCATAAATCGGCACCCTAGTTTCCGTTGGAGATCTCTCTATGGGCCCTCTCCATTCTCAAATGGTCGGTGCCTGATGATGATCATCATCACCACCGCAATGTTTATGGTTTTAAATATCTTTGTGCAGTAGTGAACTCCGGGCAGTGCAAAATTGAGACCATCATCAGAACCATCAGAGTCAACCGTCTCTCGCACACAATCGTGATTGTGAGACCCGCATCTTCCGGCTTTTTTTGGATGCATTGCCATTTCCAGGCCAACAAATTACCCGGGATGACAGTGGGGATCCAACCCAACCGACCACCACGGGATTGGACGTGCTGACGAGAACTCGAAAACTACCAACAACGTTAGCATTTCCCTTTTTGGTCTCATTTTGTCTTTTGATCGTCATGGATGTGTGAGCAGGATGCTTTGTTCCCGGAAGCCGGAAGTCATTTGGATATTTTGGGGGTGTTTTTATACGTTTCACTTCCCTACATACGCACACATCAATGCCAACCATGGGATCTTGCTCGTCGTATGAGAGAGCACAACCTCGGTGTTTTCGCTTCTGTCGCCCTTACCAATGCTCAATCATCTCCATTCACTCGCGTTCCCATATGGGCTTGCTTTTACAAGACTAAGCCGTTAGTGCGTATGCGTTTCTTAGGCAATGGTTTCTAATCGGATAGATTTTACTGAAGGGAAAAGATAAAGGGAAGTAAAGAGACTCGGAAGAAGAGACCCGTGACCATGCTGGATCACCCATGTTCCGTAAGACTGAAAGGGATGTCTGGAATGGCTTCCTGGCATTTTGGGCCTGCCTGGCAGGAAGACTGTCATAGTCATTCAGCTTATATGTTTTAGTACATGTGCATAGAAGACAACAGCCGCCATAAGATGGAGGGGAATGTTCGCTCTTCTATGATGAGTTGCAGTGATAAATCAAATCTGACTGTCCGCCATCGAGAGCCTCTCAGTCGGCCCTGGACTTAATCAGGTCATGAGCTGGTGGCCGCTTTGTCATCTCAAGAAGGGAGACGAGACTTGGTGGACGTCTTCATGTACCAGATGTGTCTAACCATTAGAAGCAGGAGAAATGCAGCCACGCCCTTTACGCAACAACCAACGGCGGGTGGACATTGGCCCGGCTGACGCCGTCCTGCACAATGATGTAACTACGCTGCCCTTATACAATATAAATATTATGAGTTTCTTCTAAACTCTGGCGCTGGAAGCCTGATTAGGCTCCCCAGGTCCTTTTTTTGTTCATCCTGCTGCACAACTCATTTTGACCGACGGAATGGCATCTGCTGAGTACGACCTCGGACCGCTTCCCAAGAAGGTCACTGGAAGCTGCCTCTGTGGTAAAATCGCATACAGAATCGAATTCCCTGAGGATCATCCTTTCAAAGAAAAGGTATAACGGTCCGCGAGTACAAAGTTTTGGTTGAGCGAATCAGTAGGCAGCTGGGCTGACACTAATAAAACTTAGAGCGGTACATGCCAATGCACACAATGCCGCAAGAGCACCTCGTCACTCTTCTTCATGTACCACCAGATTCCGCACTCCGCCTTGACCTGGACAACATCCACGAATAGCTTAAAAAACTACTACTGCACTGAAGGGAATGCGCGCGGATTTTGCGGTGGGTGCGGAACGTTCCTGTACTGGCGCCGTGAATCTGGACCCAGAATCAGCATCGCCGTTGGGACCGTGGATCCCCTGTATCTGTTCGGTGAAGGTTGGGAGAGTTCCGGTGGTGAAGTGCCCAAGGGAGGGTTTGGGAGAGCATTGGCAAATGCATGCGGTGGACATGAGTGGGTGCGGAATGAGATCCCAGGAGTTACGGATAATCTGGTGCTTGTTGGGGTGGGTGGAAGGGGAACAAGGGTCGAGGAAGAAGAGTAAAACCTTGGGAAGCAGCTCTTGCTAGTCATTCTACTTCCTTTTCGTGATATTGAACATTGAGTACGGACATTGTTGACTTCCCCTATTCCCACTGCACTCAGGGGCAAACTGAGGAGAATTGATCCGAACCTCAGCTGGTAGCCGCTTTCTGCTGTCCTTCGTATACCTGGCCACGAAGGCGTAAAGTAAGCCCAGAGAAGATATAGCCAGCCAGGCATAAAAAATTAGCAAAGCAGGCGTATAAAACGCTAAAACAGGTACATACATGTATATCTAAGGTTTGATCAAGTGAAGAAAAGTTTAAACTTCTCAAGTACAGTATAAAAGTAGTCAGCTTCCTTGGGTATAATGGAGAGTAAACTAGGAACAAAATAACTAGGAGAGGAACCTGAAAAAAAATGACGTTGAAATACGTGAGAGCGGATGCAAACTACGAGAGGGGAAAAAAAGAAAAAAAAGAATGTCCAACTCCTTCCTCAGTCATCCCCCATTTGCCCGCATATACCTACCTGTACTCTAAGCACAGCTAGACTCTGCGAATATTATGGGTGGTATGACCACCTTAGGCTCCATACTTGCTAGCAATAAACGTGCCCACCACAGGAGTCGAACCCATGGTGTCGACTTACCTTGCAAGTGGTGGTCACTGAAGCGTAACCAAAGACCACTTGACTAAGGAAGGGGTTGTCCATTGTTAGGTACCTATTTGTTGGAAGCTGGAAGCTCTTCCCGTCCTATAAACGCTGGAATTGGCCCCTGGAAGTTAGCGGGCAGTTGGTTGCGGCCAATGAGACGGCACTAAGCTCAACAACACTTAAGCTTGGTCCTGCCTGGTAACAATCATGTGGCCATCAAGGCACACGTACTTGTAGCAGACCACACTGGCCAATGGCCTATTGTCATGGGACGACAATAGATACAAGAAGGCGCGGCCATCGAATATGGGATGAAATACCTATGCAAGGTCCAAATATTTAATCACTCCAATTCTTCAAGGCCTTTCCAGACCTTTCACTCTTTCTTCTTACAACCAGCAAGCCCACTGCCGAGTTGAACTTATTTGTTGGACCTCCACCTCCAGCTTTTTTATTTATTTTTTATTTATTTCTTATTCCGACTGTCACTACCAACTATCGCGCTGTCGCGACTTTGTTTCCGGGCCTTTCTTGTGTCCTGCTATCGCAACCTCAATCTCTCTTCTCGGACCATCCCAACTCTCGTCCAACTCCCCCGCAGACTACAAGATGTCCCACAAGCCACCAGCTTTTCGAGACCTATTGCCAAAGCAAGGGCTCCGCTGGCCTCAGCGTTGGGTCCTGGGCAAACAGCGTCGCGACTACAACGCCCTCCTTATCCTGGAGAAGCTGTTGCCTCCTGATGGCCGCCTTCGTCGGAATGTGGAAACCAAGACGATTATTTGGGGTGCTTTGGTGGAGGTTTTCGATCAGGCGACGGCGCTCGCCCTCCAGCGTCCGTATGGTACGGATGAAGAGCTTTTTATCCACGACCTCTCCCTGCGCACAAGCATTGGGCAGCATATGGGACCTCGGATTTTCCGTTCCCTTTTTCACACTACAATCCGAGCTCGCTCTGCGTACTTCACCTGGTGTTTTTATGCTAACGCGAATGAGGTCCTGGTAAGTGTTGTTCTGCGATTAATACTATGAAGAAGGCTATGTATATTCGAACTAACACTTTTGGACAAGATCCAACCCACAGACCGTTGCCCTTTGTCCGAGGCTGTGGACAGATGGCGCCAGGCCACCAAGGATATGGATCTCGGAAAACTTGACAGCATGGTGGAGGCACAGGACGCTCTCGAACAGGGCGAGGAGGGTGCCAATGTGACAAGCGTTGCTGTGAGCTCGCTGGGTGACCAGCTTGAGCAGATGAGGATGGAAGGTCATGAGGGTGAGCGAAGTGGAAGCCCGGAGTTGGTGCTCTCCCACGACGAGTACGAGCCGGATGATGACGATGAAGAAAATGGAAGTGAGGATATGGGCATCTCGGATGAAGAGGACGAGGAGGGAAAGAAAATGAATGTGGAGGAGATGATTGTTGAGGCTACGGAGGTCATGGACGCCATGGACCTCGACGACTAGGATATTGCGTGTTTTAGGGTGACGTTGACAGACATCAGGAAAGATCCGAATGGAGTAATCAGCTGTGGGAGCTTTGCACAGCCCTAGGAGTTCAATAGTTTAGCTTGCGCCTTGTTGAGATATGTAGGGTAATAGTTGTGTTGGCGGGAGAAAGATTGCATGAAGCTTCTCAAAGGCCACAATTCGAGGTCACGGCATTTCGAATCATCATGAATAAGAAGATATTGGAGATATTGCCATTGACTTCTCTTCGTGTATTCATCCCATTGGAAGGTGACAAGTTTGTGATAATGGCCACTCACAAAGAGCCGGTAGTATGCTCCCAACAACTAAATTATCAAAGGCGCGAGATTTATTCTTGAGTGGTTAGAAGCTATAGATGTTGTTGAAAAAAGTTCCCAATTAGATATGGATGACGTTTGGGCAATGAGTGTCGTCGAAAGTGGATTGGGGTTGTGGAATCTCGGTGAGCATTAGCCCTAATGGGTATGCTTACCGAGCGATAGCGGGGGTTGGCAGTTACAAAGCCAAGCGTTCCTTGCTGGGCGAGGTTGGGGTTCCCCTGTTCCCCTGTCAACTCTTCTGAATTAACGATCCAAATGTTGAGAGTTCGGGATCGAATCTCGAAAACGTACAGCAAGCAAGCATCGACTGGGTTGCATCGAATAAACACACACGAAACGGCCACGCATGACAATCGAGATCGTGGTCAGCCATGTCGTTGACAGTGGCGCAGTCCTGCAGGTCTCGGCCACGTTCGTCGGTCAAGGCATTGAGGCAAAAGAGGGGGAAGATGGGGACTGCGCGAGGCTCTGCATTTCAGCTGAAAAGGTCGACCCAGCCGCCACCATTCGCTAGTGTGGCCTCCCGGGTGTGCCCAAGAAAGACGATCCCCGCGGTGGGCAATCTCCAGATTCCTTGTTCCGAGCAGAAACGGCCCAATCGGATCCCGACACAACCCCAAAAAGCCCAGAGCGCAGAATCCGGCATGGAAGATGCTGCTCCAATTGCTGCACAACCAAGGATTTGGGCTCTTTGGCGTTCATTTATAAAGATCTGCACGTTCCCCCCTTCGTGGTGCATGATGCTTTCAACAGTCGCTTCTAGTTCCATTTGGTGACAGGTTTGTGACGGTTTTGATGCGTCGCCGCTATTGAAAGCAAGATGCTACCTCTCGTTCTTGCTGCTGCGTTTTTAGCTTCGGGCCCTGCGTTTGCAGCACCTGGTCCTGAAGCTCGGTCGTCTCTCGTCATCCGGGGCGACGGTTTTATCCGCTCTCCCGTCAACGCCATCCCAGCACCAGCACCAAAAGTTCGTGTGCGACAAAATGAGGTCCAGATCGAGAACCAGAAGACCGGAACACGATATGCAATCGACATCGAGGTCGGCACACCACCGCAGTCGCTAACCCTAATTCTCGACACTGGTTCCCCAGACACCTGGATCAACCCCACCTGCCAGTTTGCAAATGTACCCAGAGACTGCGAATCCTACCCCCGCTACGACTACACCAAGAGCAAGTCTGTCAACGTAACTCGCGTTACCGACACTCTTGTCTATGGCATTGGCAACTCGACCATACAATATGTCCGCGAAACGGTGAAATTAGGATGTAAGTCCAAACTGTCTCTCTCCTCTCTGTCTCATTTGTTCATATAAGCGAGAGACAATGGTTTCTGACTTTTGCCGCAAAACAATGCAGCTGCGACGATCACGAACCAGATTATCGGGGTCGGTCTTGAGACCCACTCGATACCCCTCGGTATTCTTGGCCTCTCTCCACCCATCCGCGGTGTGAATGACTATGACTACATCCTCGACACGATGAAGGCCCAAGGAGTGATCAAGTCCCGCGCTTTCAGTCTCGATCTGCGTGACGTCGAATCCACAGACGGCGCCCTGATCTTTGGCGGCATCGACACGAGTAAATACATTGGCGCTCTGCAGAAGCTGCCCATGCTTCCCATCGAGCAGACCCCGCGAGGTGCAGATAGGTACTACGTCAATATGACGGGTGTTGGTCTCACCTACCCTGACGGCTCCGCTACACGTAGCCAGCAGATTTCCGTCCCCGTCTTTCTTGACTCCGGCGGCACCTTGTCTCGTCTCCCGACCCCGATTTTCCAAGCGTTTGCAGACTCTTTTAAAGGCGCCGAGTTTGACAGGAGAACGGGATTCTACTTCCTCCCTTGCGAAGTCGCCGATCTCACTGGCTCCGTCGACTTCTACTTTGGCAACAAGGTCATCCGCGTCCCCTTCAACGACTTCATCTGGCATGTTCAGGGTTACTGTGTGCTAGGGGTCTTGCCGGATGACGAAGAACCAGTGCTAGGAGATACTTTCTTGCGTGCGGCTTACGTGGTCTTTGATCAGGATAACAGGAATTTGCACATTGCTCAGGCTGCCAACTGCGGGACAAACCTGGTGGCGATTGGTAGTGGAAAGGATGCCGTGCCGAGTCAGACGGGCAGATGCACCGCAACCGCGGCACGACCACCCACGGGCACACAGCAAGGTGGGTTGGATGTTACTGCCACCAGGGGTGCGCCCACCGCCTTGTTTACAGGCGAGGGGCCGACCGGTATTGGTATCGGCCCTGGACCCGGAGTAACGAGAGTTAGTGGTAGCGGTTCGTTGGCCGAACCTACTTCAACCGAGTCAGCAAAGAACAATGGAGGAAGGGGCATGGACGTTGGGTCTGGGGTGGTGGCGGCCATGGTGGTGGCAAATGTTTTGGCTTGGATGATTTGAAATGATGGATCTAAGCTTCATGGATTGGACGAGATATGGATTTTGTTTTTTGTTTTTTGGGCAAGCGAGGAATATCTTGGCAAGAAACTTTGCATATATGGCGTTTTATTTTGGATCGGAGGATTACTATTTTGTGCATACTTTGAGATATTCGGATGTTTATATGGAGGTTGAAATACGTTTTTTTATTTATTTTTCAGATAGACGAACTTAATGAACATCCACCTGATAAACTGTTTGATCTCATCTACTAAGCTTCCCCCCCTTTTCACCGTTGATCAGACGACACTGACTTAAGAGACACAGATCATTTTACTTTTCAATAAACCCACTCTTTCGCCACGTTGGATACTGATGCAGGACCGACAAGTTCAAGAGTTCGACCGTCACCTACTTTGACCATCGTCATCAGAGGATTTGCAGCCTGTTCCCTCGGTAATAGACAAGGCAGACGGCGAGGTGGGGCCACGGCTGGCCCGATGTCTGCCAACAATTGAATTTAGTCCTCCCACCGATCCCGGCACGGCGTGTTAGTGGAGACGTTGGCCCGGCCACGGCGCTCGCCCTCGAGCCTTCCTACGGAACAACCGAGGAGCAGTTCATCCGTGGCCCCTCCCTTCGCACAGCCTTCGCCGCTCGCCCTCGAGCGTCAGTACGGAACAAATGAAGAGCTTTTCATCCGTGACCTCTTCCTCCGTACAGGCTTCGGAAGGCATTTAGGACACCGACCTTTCCGCACCCTGTTTCACACTACGATTCACGCTCGCTCCGCATACTTCATTTGGTGCTATTATGCCACCGAGGCCATGGAAGCCATGGACCTGGATGATTAGGATATCTGGTGTTTTAGGGTGGGAACACCCTCACCGACGCGCCGTGGCCGTGCCGGACGTCTCCACCAGCTCGCTACAAATGATTGTCTTGGTTCCCAAATTCCGAGACGGCTACCATGGGGCAAGAGCTTCTCCGTGATAGCAAGGATAAAAGAAGGTCGGAAAGAAGGTTGCCGCATCGAGATAGATAATAGTAATAGACGAAAGATAAAGCAGGGCCGTCGAAGGGATTAAACAGAAGAATCTTGACATTAAACAGGGTAGATAGCGCGGTAAAGACAAAGTCATCTTTTTGAACGCATCCGTCACTGCAAAAAGTCCCACGGCCTCTTAAAGCACCCGGTCGCCGACTCTAATCGTTTAAATCCATGTCGTTGTGGGTTCAGAAGCGACGCCACTCGAATTCTGGCGGCGGCTTTCAACTTTAAACGAGAGAAGAAGAGGAAGTGGGTGAGAAGTTTACCAGGTCCTGAATAAGTACATGTATATAACATCAAGGTCGTGAATTATTTGGAATTCCTTTTTATTTTTTATTTAAAAAAAGACCCCCCCTCCTGAATTAGTTCAGCCACTAGATTTCAGGGATATGATTCATTTTTCCCCGAAACTTTTTCCCACAAGACCGCTCCCTATCAGGCCCTGCTTGCCACCAGACTCAATTGTAACGCTGCCCACATAGCCCCTTAACACCTACGCGCAGGCGCAAAAAACGTGGCTAAGGCGGCATACAGGCTGCAAGAAAGGAGGATTAACTAGCTTATTTGTTATGGTATTTTGACCTATTTACAGATTAATATACTGCCGGAATTCTGATAATTCAGAGCGTACGGAAGCGATTGATAGCAAAGCAGATTACAATTCCGAAAAGCACCTGAAAAAACAGTGGACCATGTGGCTTTTAGAAGGGCCTTGGCCAACAAGGTTCGGAAAGGTAGGCAAAATGACTGTTTAGATTCTGCAAGTTGGTTTTAGAAGCGTAATTCAGAACAAAAAGATCACCATCTAGAGCCCTGCACCCGCATGGAGGAAGTTATCCCCACAACACCTAACAAGGCCTTAACTGGCAATAGAGTCAAATATTCAATGGAAAATGGGTAGAAATGTACGCCTGTCTGTCTGTCTGTCACAAACACAAACTGTCCAGCCTTTGACAGAAAGCTCTTGCCTTTGCTCTTCCTACATAGAATTTACAAGCCCCATAGAAGTAAACACTCACAAACCCTGCTTTTCCGTCTTTCTACAGATCAAGTTTGAGTACGTGAATTTTGCGGCCTATCAACAAACAATATGCATTAGAGATTAGCCCTAATCTGATATCAATCAGACACCTCATTCTTAGACGGCTGAAAGAACGTTACTCTAAGGGACAGCATTGTCAGCGGCGCCGATATTGCCGCCAGGAACCACAACACCGCCACATTGGCTACCTTAGTACGGCCTGGATTAGTCCTAGCCGTAGCATTGTTTTCCCCAGGCCTGGCATTTGCAGGATTGTTCAGATTGGGCAACTCGATCGAGTTTCCTGCTAGCCCTGGGAGTTCAGAAACAGTCACGGCAGCCATAATGTAATGGTTTGTCTCAAAGGTTCGAGATGTTGGGTTGGTAGCACGGAATTCAAGCTCGAAACGCTTGTGTTTGTGATGGTATTGCCTTGGTGAATCTGTCACCTTTTAAGACTCTGTAACATTAGTAATAAATAAAATATATAACTTGAACAGGAGGTAAGTACGAATAAGGAAGAGGTTTATTTTTATTTTTAGAGCCTTCATGACACTTACTAGCACTTTTTAATACGGTAAATACATGCTATGGCTGAAATGATGTAGGATCCGCGGTAAATTTTACGCCATATAAGACTCTTTCTATGTTCCATGTCCACGGTCATAAGCAACTTGAAGATCTGGAAGCCCGTATCATTAGAATAAACCCTTTGGTCTTATACTTTGCTCAGCAAAGACTATCTCTTCAGTCGGACCTTGCAAATTAGACGTTTTGAGCCAAGACTTCTTTTCGAAACTGATAATTCATGCGCAAGACATTTGACATGAGAACCGCTAGGTCTGACCTCAAAGTTACGAAAAGCTTTGAGCTAATTAGACCATGATGTTCTTGTACATGGATTCACAGTCAAAGTTATCTCGCACACGGCAGAGCTGTCCGGAAATAATCTAACTTGATAAGAAACAAAGAGTTGTCAAGGGGCACGCACACGCAATAGCGGATGGCCATGACGGGCCGGAGCTTTGTTTGACCTCTTTATGACGGTGATACACGAAACAAAGCATCTTACAATAGACTTGACAAAGCTTGGCGACCCTTGTTTCGTCATACCTGTTGTAGTATCACGCGTGGATTGTGAAAAGGTCAAAGAAGAGAGAACGCCTTGCCATACCTTGTATGGGCATTTTATGGGCACTGCATTGTATGGAGGACAATAGACCTCTTTTTACTGTACGTCTCGAGAAGGCTTTGAAGCCGTCAGGTTGAAAGACTGAGGTGAGTGCTTAAAAGCAAGCAATCCCATGGTCTGATGGAAGGGAGGTCTGGACCAGTTCTCTTCTAAAGCACTTTAGCACAAACCACACAATCATTTAGATTATTATTTTCTTCTTCTTCACTATGCAGACTTTTACTACTGCGGCCCTGGTGGCCTTTTTCAGCATGGCCAGCGGCCACATGATCATGAACACACCCACTCCTTACAACTACAAGGGAGCCGCTGGCAAGCTAGTCCAAGTCAACCCGCTCGGAGCCGACTTCCCATTCCCTTGCCAGGGCAACCAGGACATCGTGTCGGTCACTTCCATCACAGCAGGGACAGAACAGCTTGTCAAGTTCACTGGCGGCGCTCAGCATGGCGGTGGCTCTTGCCAGTTCAGCGTCACCTACGACTTCCCGCCACCTGCCGACCCCTCCAAGTGGAAGACAATTTACACCCTGATCGGAGGATGCCCAGCCTCTGCCGCCGGCAACCTTCCCGCCGCCCAGCCCGACGCTGACGGCCGTGCCGACAGCCCCCAGTGTGGCAACGACTCCGGCACCGAGTGCGTCCGACAGTTCAACGTCCCCATTCCCAAGGACCTCCCCAACGGCAACGCCACCTTTGCTTGGACCTGGTACAACAAGATTGGCAACAGAGAACTCTACATGAACTGCGCTCCCGTCTCCATCACTGGCGGTTCTTCCAGCACCACCTTCTTCAACGAGCTCCCCGAGATGTTCGTAGCCAACATCCCCGGCAAGTGCACCACCAGCAACGGCGTCCTCAACATCCCCAACCCCGGCAAGTTTGGCAAGGTCCTTGAGCAGCCCGCAGCCGACGGCGAAGGCAGCTGCCCCAAGGCTACCGGCATCCCTTCTTTCGGTGGAGCTGACTCAGGTTCTGGCGCCGGCGCCCCTGTTGTCTCCTCCTCCTCCTCCGAGTCGTCGACACTTGCTACCGTCACTCGGCGCCCTGTCATTCCCACTTCAACCGGCCTCGTCGTGGTCCCCATCGATGAACCCACCACCGCGCCCGCTGCCACTTCTACTTCTTCTCTCGTCGCTGCTCCCGTTGATGAGCACAGCACTCTTCCATTCCCCACCCAGACTCTCATCATTGAGCCTGCCGGTGAGTCCTGCGCTCCCAACGACAGCTTCTTCTGCTTCGACGAGACCCACTTTGGTCACTGCTCGAACGGCCGCGCCATTCCCCAGGCCGTGGCTCCTGGGACTACTTGCGACTATGGCGTCAATGCTATCAAGAAGCGTCGCTTTGGTGCCAAGTTCCTTGCTTAAGACAGCCATGACATTTCGACCAGTAGACTAGAGGGATTAATACATCACATTCGTTTTTAAATCTGGATAATAACATATTCCATTCTGTAACTTTTGGTCCCTTTTATACATGAAGATATTAAATATTGTCAAAAGTATGTGGAAATAGAGTTATTAAAGTCAAAGCCACATCCGCCCTTTTCTCATAGCTGCTCGCTCAACCCACGGGTTTTAAACTTTCTGGATAGGCTGTGTCCTTATGGCATTGTGACGACAAAATATCATGTTTCTTCTTGTTTATTTTCTCTCAGACCTTCCAAGTCCATAACCTTTCCCAACCAAAAAATCTTGCACACAGATAAATTTTTCTGCTTCATTAGCTATCAGTTTCATGGTTACTATTTTGCTCATCCATATTGACTGTGTTAAGAACACCGTACCCAAAAAAAGGAAGAAAAAAATGGGAGCAGTCCACTCAACCCGAGTCCTAACCTCCAAGCCGCCGTCGCTAGGCGTAATGTCGACCAAGTTACACATGGATCTACACAAACCCCAAAACCCACAAAACTACACCATATACCACGCGTACGAATCCGAATCGGATTCCAACCCCGAATGCTGCTTCGCACGCTCCCGGAGACAAATCTATAGGTCTATCAGAACCAAATTCGGGCTCGCGTCAAAAAAGACAGCCCAAGCGCTGGGTATCGACACGCATGGAAAATTGTACACACTTGCCGCGAGCAAGATTGGCAAGCCCCTCTTCTTGATCGCGGCGATTGTGGCCGGTGTCTTGTTTGAGGTCTTTAGGGTTGCCCTCTGTCTGGTTGGGTTCGGTATTGCCATGGGTTTTGGGCCGATTTGGATACCCGTTGCTCTGTGCTGTGGAGTGGATTTGTAGTGAGTACAGTATACCTTGGTTTGAAATGACTTCGTATTTCCGAAATAGGAAAAGAAGGAAGGGGGCAGTAGTCAGTGCGTGACAAGCATTTTAGTCGGTTAAATATGCCTAAAACAAGAAATTTACGGAGCTAACCTGTGACGCATTTCAAACTGGCATCGGCAGTCCTTGTCGTGGCGTCCACACTATTGGGAAAAGAAATGGAGTCGCAAAACGACGCCGTCGTTCAGCGCATTTCCCAGCCAAGACAGTTCCAACAAATACGGGATGATGCGGTCCAATCGCAGAGCTTGGGTCTCCACACCGTCAAGAGACTTGCAATGCGAACTGGACAGGATTCGTATTAGCTTCCCGTTTCTAGTCCTACCTTGGGATGGTACCGAGGTGAGGGTTCGCACGCGACGGACCGTACTTGCGCCCCGAGCCCAGGAAAAAAAACAAAGAAGAGATCAGATCGGAAAATCGGGAAACAGCCCCCTTCACTACAAAGCAAATAAAACCATGATGCCAGTTCATCGCCCCCGGATTCCACTTGCTCCCGTGTTCCTGCCGCTTTTCTTTCCCCAGTCTTTTCCATGTCATGTCAAATGCAGAGCAGTTGGCATCACCACAACTCCCGCCGCCAACGGGGGATGACAGGGGCCCGCAGCTCCTCCACGTGTCGTGGGGTTTGACCATCGTGGCGACAATCTTTATCGTCCTCCGCCTGACGTGCAAGCAGATGGGCAAGAGGCGGAACCTGTGGTGGGACGACTGGATTCTGATCGCCTGCTGGTTCACCATCATCGCCAACGACGTGCTCCTCGTTCATCTCGTCAAGACCTTCAAACTCGGCCGCCACACCTGGGAGATGCCCCATTGGGATGACGATGAACAAACTCAAAAATTCTGGATCGCCATCGGCGCCCGGGCTACCCTCATCATCACCGCCATCGTGTGGGCCAAGACTTCGTTTGCCGTGACGCTGCTTCGACTCACCGACGGGACCACCCGGAACCTGCTCTGGTTCCTGATCATCAGCATGAACATCGTGATGGGAGTCAGTGCCATGGGGCCCTGGATACAGTGCACGCCGTTGCGGAGAACGTGGGACTGGTCAGTCACCGAGGGGAAATGCTGGCCACAGGGTGCCTTGACCAAGCTGTGGATGGCCACGGGAGGATATTCGGCTGCCATCGATTTCGCTTTGGCCGTCATCCCCTGGACGTTCCTGTGGAGATTGACGCTGAGGAGGACGGAGAAGTGGGGAATCATGATCGCCATGAGCATGAGCTTCATAGCTGGGGTGGTTGCCATTATGAAATGTATCAAACTCCCAGCTCTGGGTGGAGGGGACTTGTGTGAGTTACTTACTCCCACACAACTTGAACGCAGAGAGGACAGACAGTGCTGACTGATGATATCTAGATGACGGCGTCGAGGCGTTCATATGGGATGTCACGGAAGCGACCGTGACCATGACGGCCTGCTGCATCCCCGCGCTTCGGGTCTTGCTCAGGGACGTAAAACAGTCGGCGGCATCCGACGAAGAAGGTTCCCCACACGGCCAGGCCTCCATTTCTCTCCCGACTATTTTGACGAGCCGAATGAACAGAGCAAGCAGATCCGGATACGTGCATGCCGAATGACGTTTTATAACTCATAATAATAATACTTCTTTTAAATTGGCGGTGATGAACATTGGCAAAAAAAGAATACATGTGTTGCAACTCGGATACCGGGAGTCGAACCCGGGGCTGTTGAGAGAACATATCACCTCTGAGAGGTGAGAGTCAACGATGTTACCGCTACACCATACCCGATGGAATGGTTTCCGATGAGGATGTTGAGAATTGCTGAGGGATTTCTGCTTTTGTCATTGTCCATTTTCCCGGTTGTGGGTTCGAGGGTTCATTACGTGGCATAGGTGGGGTAATGAGTTGTGATGTGGAGATGGGTGTATGGGTGTTTTTTTTGGTTTTGGTTTTTTTGGAGTTTTGACTTTTGGATGCCTTTACTGGGAGATGGGTTTGTGCATTAGCTTCTGGAAAATCATAAGAATAGGAAACCAAATATATGAAATGATTTAAAATATATTCGTCATAATTACAAGTCTTCAGGGTGACTAGTCTAGTGGTCAGGACGCTTCGTTGTGGTTCAATTTAATCATTGATACATGACGACCGAAGAAACCCCGGTTCGATTCCGGGGTCGCCCAAGCTTTTTTTATTTTATATCAGTTTTTTCCATATGTTTTCATGGCCATCGGGATTGCCCTTCCCCAGCAATCCTCCAAATTGCCAAGCCAATATTGTCCCACAGTCCGGGCCGATTCCGCCATCCATTCTCGACACCCCCACCTCAGACATCTTGCTCTATTCACCTTCACTCTCACCACTCTCACTGTCTCTCCATTGCTCAGTAATTTAGACAACAAATCCAAAATGACAGGCATCGCTCTCCTCGGCGCAGGCATCTTCGCCACCCAAGGTATTTTTCATCCCTCGCCCTTCTATCCCTATTTACTCAATGACGTCACCACTAACGCTTTTCCTCTCAGAACACCTCCCCGCCATCCTCGCTGCCTCACAACTCACCCTCAAGGCCATCTACTCCCGGAGCCAATCCTCGGCTGAATCCCTCGCTGCCTCTCTCCCCGATTCGGTCCGCCAGGATGTTCAACTCTACTACGCATCCCCGGCCACTCAGGGAAAATCCCTAGATGACCTCCTCGCCCGCTCCGATATCCAAGCGGTTGACATTGCCCTGCCCATCTTGCATCAACCCGAGGTTATCGAAAAGTCAATCAAGGCGGGGAAGCACGTTCTGAGCGAGAAGCCCGTGGCTGGGGACGTGGAGGGTGCGAAGAAGTTGATTGAGTGGTATCACGGATTGGACGCCAACAAGAAGCCACTGTGGGGTGTCGCCGAGAACTTCCGGTACATGGAGAGTTTGAAATTCGCGGGGGACAAGGTCAGAGAGTTGGGGGGCAAGTTGGCCACGTTCAAGTTGGAGAGGTATGGATTTGTGAAGGCTGATGACAGGTACTTCAAGACCGAGTGGCGCAAGGTTCCTTCTCACCAGGGAGGTTTCCTCCTGGACGCGGGCGTCCACTTTGTTGCTGGGTTGAGGTACCTGCTCGGTGCTACAGGCCAGGAGATCAAGCAGCTGGTTGGGTTCAGCGGGTTGTTGGAGGAGAGGCTGGTTCCGGTTGATACGATCCATGCTGTGGCGCTTACCAACGAGGGCAAGAGCGGGACTGTTGTTCTTACCTTTGGTACCGAGTTCAAGAGCGGGCTGGAGATTGAGATTATCACCACGAACGGTATCGTGACTTGGAGTCCTGATACTGTCAAGGTTGTCGCGAGAAAGAGTGATGGAAGTGGCGAGAAGGAGGAGGTGACGAAGGAGTTTGACTGGAGCTCCGGGGTCAAGGCTGAGGTTGCGGCTTTTGCTCAGGCCATTGAAGAGGGTCAGATTTCTGCATTGCAGACTCCTGAGGAGGCGCTGAAGGACTTGGACATTCTGCAGAGGCTGCTTGAATCTGGTGATGCAGGTGCCGCGTTGAAGACTATTGGGGCCTGAGAAGATTTGTTGCAAAGTTCAACACTGCCAAGTCAGTCTCATATCAGGGTTGACATTGCAATTCTATCATCATGAAATATCCATCGATTACTCCATACTTGTATAGCTTATACTCTTGTGGAATCAACCCGCCATCTGACCTTTAAGTCCTCCCCGAACACCACAACGCGCAAGTAACCTCTGACTGCTTTACTACTACAGCCCCGCCAGCGAAGACCTGGGCCGCTGCAAATAACATACGCAAGCGCTGCTGATTCTAAGTGAAGATGAAGTGCAAGCCGCCAGCACGCTCGAAATATAGGACGCGCCAATAATCTGGCGCCTAGTGACAATGGCCGTCGCGGTGCTCGTGACGGCACTTTTTACATTAAAATGTGAGCAAAGTAATCTCGAGTCCAATTAGGCGGAGAGTATGAATATTAAAGTATAAACTTACGTCCTGAATACCTGGGTTACAGGAGGCCCAACGGTTGTCGTGCGCGTGACCCTCGTCGTGACTGTAGTGGATTGGGTTGTCGTCACGGTTGAGCCGCCGGCTGCGTTGTTAGCCAGATAGGTGAAGCAGTATGCTCTGCCTATCTGGGTCCCTAGGTTGGCTATTCGGCTGACGCAGTTGTCGAATGTGCAGGCTATCTAGTATTAGATTCAGAAAATAAAAAATGGTATAATGTATTAAGACGATAGGAAAGGGCAAGGAGAGACGTTACTCGTTTGTGCTGCTGTCAAAGCAAGGAGGAGAGCCCCAAAAAAGACTGAGAAAAGTCTCATGGTGACGACTTGGGAGTGAATAAGAAGGAGTCAGAGGGCTTTTTTCTTTTTCGACGCTCAGTTAAAGTTGGTGAGAGGCAGTTCGGACCGCGTTAAATCTTTCGGGATGGGATCATGCCCAAGCTGCACAGGAAAACCGCAATATTTATTATGCACATCATGTGCAATTCTTCAAGGTGAATTCCATGGTAAATTCCAATGCGTTGCTCTCGGAATCCGGCTCGACGCCGCGCGGGTAGTCCCCTCCCACAAGACATCATTCCTCGATGCGAGACATGGGGAGAGTTGTTGGCCAGTCATGTGTGGTTCCCTGAAACATATTACCATATGCTTAAATCAAAAACAGAGGTGGATCATCGATGCGATGGTACATCAAGAACAATTTCCGCGCCATCAAATGTGAAAAAGATGCCTCAAACAATTCACAATGCCGTATGTACGTGGTGGCATCCATGTCTCGCAGCTCGAGAAACCATTTCGCAGGATTCTCTCTGTGGCAGTGGGGAATGAGAGGTTCCAGCCCGCCATATGTATGGCAATAAACATGATGTCCAGATGACATGTGAACCTCCAATGATCTCGAGACGATCTCGGCGTCGTCGGCGATTGCCTATCATCTTCGAACCAGCCACGGATCGAGGTTGCCTTTGTCGGGATTATGGAGGCTGGCATTCAAGGGTGTCAACAATTCAATTCTCAACATATTAAACAACTCAATTCAATTTGAATTCATGTTCTTCGACTCAAAATTTGCCTGTTTAAATTGTTGACACCCTTGCTGACATTCATCACTCAAATGCTAATGAGGTATCGGGCCGAGAACTAAACGGCCAGAATAGCTGTAGAGGTTCCTTTAGTGGTGCAATTCAGTTTGATTCAGGTACGGTTCTTGTCGCAGGCTACTGGTCACCTCGCTATCCCATTTTCACAAAATCAGCTTATCAACCTTTGAAGCGTCACCCACCTGGCGTGTTCAAGGACGTCGTCATCCCTTGGTTGCACAGGCATCAGTTATTTGGCACACTGTCAGTGCATCCAGACAGGACGGGTTTAGTTTCCAGGAACTGGAGGAGCCTGAGGAGGAAGAGAAAGAGCATACAAAAAGGTATTGCGACCTGCAGAGTGGGTTTAGGATATCGGATTGCGAGAGGAATCATTAGAGAGGAGGTTGAAGTTGTGACTGTTCCGATGGAGCTTTCCTGGTTTGATGAAATCTGGAAAGATTGATGTTCACGAGGGGGGGGGGTTTTATACTTCCGTCACCCACCATCAGATATTTCCCCTCAATGCCAAAGTCGCAACTTCTTCGACAAGCAGCTTATTTAAAACTATCAGAGACTTTCTCAGGCTGTGACGTGGTACCAATTCTTCCATCTTTGATACGGTATCTAGGCAGGTACGTGGGTAGACCGACTGCTCGTGTAGCCGTGAGTGCCCAAGGGAGGGTCGGGTTATGTTATCCAAACCTCAGTCGAACGACCTATAAGAAAGGTGTAATTACACAACCACGAAACCTTTTCTGTGTGCCAAGTGGGTCAATGCCCAAACAGCCCAGTGTGATTAATTTTTGCGGTTTGTTCTAAAAATAAAACCCCAGATTCGGAGACACCCGGTTACTTCACTGGCGGTCTACCTGGAGTCCTCCCCAAAAGGTCAAGAATGATACTACCGGGGCTTACCTTCGCCAAGTCTACAGGGTGCTACATGTAGTTTAAAGGACAGTGGTCGATTCCTCTACGCCCCGTGAGCGAGGTCGAAAACGGCAAAAGTTTCCCTCGATAGCACCTTCGCAATGAAGTGCGGATATACGAGTTCAACAGAACTTTCCAAAAAAAACTCGGGTGATTTGGTCTTACGCTTCCAGAAGTGTGTCGGTGGCAACTTACTCCGCTTTGATGAAGCCTCAACCTGCCGAGCCTTTGTAGGTGCCAGTGAAGTGACTGACGCGCCGACGGTGACAGCTTTCACCAATGGCTCGGCAAGGACTGGTCGAGGACTCCAGGTGTAGAGCCAAGCTAGAATTCGAGGGGTATCTGCCTCCCCGCTGCCGAGTCCAGATGTACTAGGCCTTTCTGCGCCCTGGTAGCAGTTGGCTGTGCTCGTCTCGTATGCAATGACACCCTTCGAGTGCCACCGTCAACTACTAAAGAGGAAAGGCGATCTGGCTGGCGAGCTGCAGCGAGTTCGCTCGTTTTGACCAAGGGCGGCTAAATAACTACATCTTTGCAGTCGCTTTCATGGTTCACGGACTATCCAGGGGCTGTGGAGGGGGCGCAGGTGCCATGGGTAGTTGGCAGCGACCAATAGGGAAGCTGTTGGTTGTTTCGAACCAGACTGTCGGGACCGCTTGCCAGGCCTCCAGATCCCCTCTCTCCATTTTTAAAGGATGGGCCTCGCCGTTACATGGCGAAAGGTTTTCTTATATTCTGTTAACTTGTATTTGAGATTGCGTCTTTATCTGACCTCGGATATCCATTTCAACCAATCTCTGCATCAATGGATTTTGTTACCCCTGAAGAAAAGCACAAGACTTCTCCGAGACGCTCTCTTAGAGAGAGTTCGGAGCAACGTATCACCTTTGAAGGACCCCTGAGCCAAACCGCCAATCCTAATACTTCTGCCGATATTTACGAGCAACGTATCACCTTTGAAGGACCCCTGAGCCAAACCGCCAATCCTAATACTTCTGCCGATATTTACGAGCAACGTTTCCCCTTCGAAGGACCCCTGAGCCAAACCGCTGATCCCAATGCTTCTGCCGATATTTACGCGTCCTCTGCTGCCGCTTCGAAAGGAAGCTCGAATCAACAGGGAGGGTGTCGTCCAAGATGTGGCCCCGGCGTTCAGAAGCCCAAGGTGAAGCAGCGGGCAGCATCACCGTCGCCATCAGCAACATCTCCACAATCGTCACCACCACCGCAGTCGTCTCGAACGACCTCACGACTCCCATACCATGATACACAATCACGATCCAGTAGTTCCAGGCCGAGCTCGAATGAAATCATTGAAATCTCTTCGGACGATTCGGAGCCGGAACTGGGCCCTTCGACTGCGCAAACAACGCTCAGTCCATCGCCGTCGCAAACAACACCCAGTCCATCGCCGGCGCCAACAACGCTCAGTCCACCGCCGGTGCAGAGGAAAAATGAAACACCTTCCGACAAGGCCCGGGCCGTCAGGCCGACTTCTGAGCCTCGGACCGCGAGTGCTCCAGGGTCGCTCACAGGTAGTAGCGGCATCAGCAGCGACACCAAAGTCAAACGAGCCCAAGATATTGACGGAGACATCGAGAAGCAGATACGACAGCCGAAAAAGCTCAGTAAAAGGGACAAGGAGCTAGGCTACGTATACGTTGTGCCGGCGTGCATCAACGGTAAAGAGGTCATCAAGATCGGCTACACGGCCGAAACGTCAGTCGACACCCGTCTCAAGGCGATCGCGACGGGCGGATGCGAAAGTACTATCAAGATTTTGGAACTGCCGTCGACGAGCCCCGAACACACCCAGGTCCACCTGTTCTACGAGAAGGTGGAAAAACTGGCGCATATGGAGCTAGCAAATTTCCGCTACAACTTTTCCTGCGGTTGCAGCAAGAAGCACAACGAGTTCTTTGTCGTCGATGAGGAGATCGGGCACATGGTTGTCGAGCGGTGGGCCCGGCTATGTGCGCTGCGGCCCTTCAAGTTCCACAAGGATCATTGGGTTCTCAAAGACGAATGGAAATTTTATCTCGACCGGTTCCGCGAGAGGAATCATGGCAGACTCGGCAAAAAACATGAGAAGAAGGACGACCATATTAGTCGACACCAGCGATGGGAGTCATTCCTCGATTCCAAACGATCGGCATGGTACGTGCATAGTACTGTCGTGTGGGTGGGCAAGATTTGGGCCCGCCGTTGGCAGATGGCGAGCTCGGTATTGGCAGTGTTGCTGGTTAGCTCTACGCTGTCATGGTGGTCGTTTCATTTCCTCATTGTAACAATCTGTTGCAATTGCCTAGAGGAATGGGCGCGAGACAGGGGGGAAAACTGAGAGCAGGAATGAACGTAATAAGGGCGACCACGCCAGTCTCGAGCTGGTTATCCTCCTTCACTGCTAACTCATACTCATGTCCTGGCCCTAATGACAGTCTTGAGGCGTAACCCGTCTCGGGTAGTGTCAGCCCAAGAGGCGGCCTGTGTCGTCACATTCCTTACTAGTATCCTAGTAACACACGGAGAGTATGAAAATGAACGCCTCGTCCTCCCGTATGTTCAGGCTAGCGCTATCGACCTCCACGGGGCCACACATTGCTATCAGGAAACCTTAGATCAGTAACTGTCAACCTCTGGGAATAATGGATGGGGAAATATACCTCCCCAACAGACGTCGTATAGGATGGACGCATAAAACTCCCCTTCCAGGGTCCCAGCAGGCGCGACTTCGGCAAGGCCTAGAACCTATACCTCGATTACATCAAGGGTGACGCCGCCGGCAAGCAAGCTGTCCACCAAGTGCTTCACTTGATATTCTAGATCTAGCCAAGGCACATAGTCTCCCTGGACGTTAGCGAACTTCTAACAAATGGAGGTAGTGGGAAAGTTCACGTCGCTGTAGGATCTTGGGGTGTCTCTGTAGACAGTAACGAGAGTACACCCTCGATGAAGCGGAAGCGACAAGCGAAGAAGTGATACATACCGTGGTGAAAGTGAACACACCAGCTAGGGAGAGAAAAACTGGGGTGACTGGGTCAAATTAGCCGAGTTTCTCATGACGGCTGCGTCCCGGCTGGACTTCCGGCCTGGCACGTCCAGCTTAGATAGGCGTTGCACTTTGTATTTAATGTTTAACCATTGCTCTGACTTACAACATCTCGGTAAATTTCGTAGAGCAACGTAAGCTAAGTTTTCTTGGTCATAATCGGTCCTGGTATTTTTCGAAGGAGGGGCGTTGAGTGACGGCCGGTAGAAGAAAAGAAAAGAAAGCGCGAAGTTACGGATGAGCTTCTAGAAAGAAATATCAGTCGTCGTTGGACGGAAATACGAAACTGGGCTTTTGGTCGGTGCTAGGGCATGCGGGGAAAGCTTTATATAATACACGCTATCAGGCAGGCTTTTCACTTTGTTACTTGACTTCATCAATACATCTTTGGGCACATCATTGTTAGCAGCCATTGAATTGATAATTGAGCCAAGATCTTGTGATTAAACCCCCAGCCACAATTCATGAAGCCTTTGTTGAATTCTGAGAGACTATGGGACTTTGAGATGCAAATTCTTGTGGTTTCTGGTTCATTTGACAACTATGGCTACATGTACTTGATCCGCAAAGCCGGGGCAAAGAAAAACGAGGAATAACATTCAGATCGTCGATAGATACTATACCTCGTCAAATATATCCCGCTCAGACCCTCATTCTGATCTAGGCTTGATGGTAACACGAATCGGTCGCTTCTCTACAAACAAAAACGTCCTCAAGGTGTCCCAATCCAACCTCTTTGACTTATCGGCCGGAGCCTCAAAGTCAAAGCTCCACAAGAGCTTCGCCAGGATCAGTCTCATCTCGACCCAAGCCAGGTTCTGCCCAATGCAAGACCGCGGTCCAACACTAAACGGCTGTAAACCATGTCTCTGATCCCCAAAGAATGGTGATTTCGGATTAGAACAGGCATCATTTAACCACCGTTCCGGCAAATACTCGTCCGCCCTAGCCCAATACCTCGGCTCCCTATTCATCGAGTAGGCCTGTATAGAAACCGGTGTCCCGCCCGGCAGCCAAACCCCGCAAACCATCGCACCGCCAGGTGGCACCCTTCTCGGAAGCATCCACGGCAAGGGCGGACAAAGCCTCAACCCTTCCATCAGAACCGCATTCAAGTACTCCAACTTCTTCAACGAATCAACAGTCATTTCTTCCTCACTCTCAAAGGCCCCTCTAACCTCCGCCGTAACCTTGTTCAAAACCCCCTTCATCTCCTCCTTAATTAGGTAACTCATAACCCCGCTCAAAGCCGTAGCGGTCGTCTCGCTCCCGGCCGTAGCAAGTACCATAAAAGTAGCATTAATCTCCCCTTTGTCCAGTCCGCCCTGAGCCCCTTCTTGAAACCCCCGGATGACACAATCCATCATGTCCTCCCTGAGCATCTCGTAATTCATTCTCCTCTCCACCTTCTTCCCGATCAGTTCGAAATGCTCCCATTGCATCTTTTTCAGCTTGGGCGGGACCAGCTTCATCAGCCACCGCTCAATCAAGGGGTGAAAGTACCTCGTGGCCACCACGAACGGCGCGGCCTTGACGCTGCCAAAAACCATCTCGACCCACCCGTGCAGCTTTGCGCTCTGCAGGCAGTCAAACGACTCCCCAAAGGCCAGGTCCCCCAGAATGTCAAACGTCGCAAAGTTGAACCAGGGTCCTATATCAACCTCGACTTTTTGAAGGTCCTCCAAGCCCTCCTCCTCGTCCTCCTCCTCCTCCTCCTCCTCATCGGGACTCTGATTAATTGGCGCCGGTATCAACCCCCTCAGCCGCCCAACCAACAAATCCACGTACCGCCTCACGTGCTTCTCCTGCCCCTTTAGCGCTCTTCTCGAAAACGCCGGACTGATGGCCTTTCTGATCCGTGAGTGCAGCACCGGATCGATAGCACTGACGATGCTCTCTGTTTGTCCCGGCTGCGCCTTGAACCACACTTCATCTTTTATAAAATCTCTCTCGGCAGAGAATATATCCGCCCACGCGGAAGGATGCGAGAAGGTGACTTCGTCGGGCGCTATGCGCACTATCGGACCGTAAAGTGAATGCAGCCTCTGAATGTCGTGGACCATCTTGCCGCGAAGTAGCGAGTTGATAAAGGGGAACCGGGTTGCCGCCCAGACTTTCGGCCCGGGGATTTTTGAGAGGGGGTGAAAGGGCGAGACATTGTACAGCGCTCGTGAAAGGGGGTATAAAATGATCACGACGACAAGGAGGAGGAGGATGGTTTGTGTTGGATTGAATGGGAAATCACCCCAGGAAAAACCCTTTGTTTCTGCCATTGAACTTATCATATGCCCGTGAATTGATGTTTAAAGATGAGATAGGTTGACAAATACACAAGTGCATAATGCGGGGAAAGTAAAGTTGAAATATGTAGGTCTACACTTGGTTCGGACATTTTCCAAGCAAGTGTTGGTTCGTTGGATTTGCACAAGTTCCTTCCTGTTGGTTCATCATGATTGGGCCAACAGCCCTGGAAAGCCCCTGAAATGGAAGCATAATGCGACGTAAAGCCGCGCCAGTTTACCTCATTAGTCTATCGGGATATCTTTTATTCTCATCAAGGTCTGCAAGTATAAAAAAAAATCAAGAGACAAATCGAAGAAAGGGGGTGGCCCATTTATCTATCTACGTATGTCACCTACACACATCACATCTGCACCCAAAGACAAAAGGAACCAAATACTCAAACCTGAGTGCCATCTGATAAACTCTCAGCTCTCGCCCCCCTCGTAGACCTCGCTCCAGTCCCCAAATGCGCATCAGAAACACCTGCCCCTTCCCCTGCTCGATCAATCACCATCTTACTCCTCTTCCTGCTCTTCATCCCCAAGGTCACAAACACCAACCCGTTCCAAAATCCCCTCAAGGATCCGCTGGCGCCAACGACAAGCAACAAAGGATAAGACTTAAAAGTTGGGTCCATAAACGTCGCCACACGATTAGTGGAAGGCGCAACCCAGACAGAAAGTAACGCAAGGAAAAAGAAAAGAGGCATAAGAATGTACTGCTTGAATGAGAGTGAAGAGCGTTGTGTGGTGTTCACTGCTGATGGAGATGCTGTGAGGGGCTGAGTGGAGATGGATCGACGGCCCGTGGAGCAACGGCAGGACGTCGCCGTGCCTAGCATGGAGTGGTTGTTGATGGTGGACGAAGGTGATCTCGGAATCCCGTTATTCTCATGTTTCGCTACTTCAAGATCGGGAGATGTAGAGGTTCCATGTGTAGTGGTCACGTGGATGCCAGCACGCACGGAATACCGGTTCGAGGTGTCGGGCAAGATGGTATCGTCGAGGGGGATAGAATCGGTGGTGATGGAAGTAAAGGCTCGTCGACGTCGAACTATCTCAATACCAACGGAAATGTAGAGCGTCATGGTAATTAAGATCATCGTCCTACACGCGGGAGGAGATAAGGTTAGCAAGTTGAAAAAGAGAAGGACGGGAGGAGAGGAGTCCTACCATATTGGCACGTAGTAGGCCACGATGCGGAAGAGAACCCACTTGGGAGCAATGGCACACCAAAGCTGAATGTCAAAATATTAGTTGATGAACTGTATGACATATTTGTCCGCAACCAAAACATACCGTGACGCTGCCATAAAAGGGGCCCTTCTCCTTGGTATGGATAAAGAGGAAAACAAATGCAGGAGTGAAAGTGGAGAAAGTGATGACAATTGCGTATCTCCACTCTAGCCGCTTTAAAGCTTGAGCTTCATAGTTGCGAAAGACAATCAAGAAAACGTTAATGGCCATGGCAAGTGTCCATGCGACGTCGGCAACGGGAAACCTATGATGGCGTAGAAATTCGTCAACCTTCATTCCTCATCAGTGGTCGCAGAAAAGGGCACCATTCTTTTGCACATACATCTGGTTGAGAAACCCCTGAAACTGGCACAGGGCTGACGTATTCCCCCATCGGTATCCACTGACAGATGTGCCAGTGCAAATGACATCGAAAGCGTTGTAAAAGGCGTTGATAAAGATGAGGCGATGCATTGGGTTTCGAAAGTGCCGGGAAACGCAAAATGTGATGATGATAAGTATAACACCGAGCGCTGATAAGGCAGACGCAAAGCGGGTGACGATCTCGAGCGTCTTCCGTTGTCCATCGCTGAGAGCTACCTCTCCTCGGCCGTAAAGATGCTGCGACGACAACATAATTGATGCCGCGCAAAGGCTGTCCTTCTCATGGCCGATTCAGACGGGGAGATGGTGATCGTCAAAGGTACAGACGCCATCTCGAGAGTTGGGGGGGAAACGAGGAGCTGGCTTATATTATTGGAGGTGCTGATGCCGACCTGCATGCAGGATGATGGCAAGTTTCTGAGGGCAATGGCGTGCTCGACAGCGAAGCCACCTCGTAGGGTCCCCTTCTTATGGGGCCGCACCAAATCCCGACAAACTGGACGCTGCGTGGGGGCACTGCTTCGAGTGGCATCCATGTCGTCAAATTAAGGTGGCTTGTCTTGAATCCTTCTTTTCCCCACGCCAAGGCCACGTTCGTGGGATTGCATAATGAATTGAAGCCCCGTCAACCCCCAACTCGGAGATTTTTGACAATTTCAGGGCTTTGAAAGAGGAATCTCTTCAACTGCGCAACAAGTGCAAAAAATACCCGCGTTTCTTCACGCGACCTGGACCCTTGCTCGGTTAGTGCCGAATGCCACGAGAAAGGCGCATCGTTCTGTATCAGAAGACCATTGGCTGCAGAGTATTCCTATACTGTTGCCATCTGAGATATGAGGTGGGAACGGGGGACGGTGTCGTCTTCGATGCTCACAATGGCGTTTTGTGAATTTGTGCGGGCATCGTATGTTCACATAAGCAGGGCGGTTGGTGGGATGTAACGGATGTCTGCAGTGGGGGTTTCTGTTCAGGGAATCGACGACGGTCAGTTGGGAAGAAAATGGCATCGGAGCACTCCCTGTGTAAACCTTGAATGCTACTCGCCGAGGATTGACTTTGACGTGGAAAATTGAGCGGCAATCTATAAGCATCTCACCAATTACCAGCCTGAGCACACCACCGCGCTCGACCTTAATCTTTCCATCGCGGGCGTCTCCATGATTCCCAATAGCCCCTTCCAACTACGCCTGCTCACACAGACAAGCGCTCACTACCTGAGCAGCACCCAGGATGCATTAGGCTTACCACCTATTCTCCGGCTTTCACAACAGCCGAGAATACAAGAGAAACACGAGGGAATTTTGAAAAACCCCAGCACCCAGGCTCCTCCCTGTTGGCCGACCCCGATTCGGTCGAGGCAACCATGTTCTTTCATGCCTTAATCATAGCACTGGATCTGGAGGGGAGGATGAATGGGATTAAACAAAGTTTTGGACAGAGTAGGGACGGACTTTGGCATTATCTACTAGGTAGCTGATAATATTAATTCATTCATTTATTTTTGTTTCATAACCTGTGTTCTATTATTTCTTTCCTTTCATTCCTCTTGTTCAAATATCCGAAGCCGGAACGCACTCCAAGACGCTCAACCCGATCGCTTTTGCCTTGACCACCCGGTCCACGCTCAGTCCCACCTACTTCACGATATCTCGCCACTCATCGAGCGTTCGTTCTTTCCCAGAGATACCCATCATGGCGATATCCAAGGCGTAAAATAACGCGGGAGATTCCTCTGTCGAGGCAAGCAGGCCGTTTAAGTTTCTAGACATGATTGCGCACAACCATACCAACGAGACACTCGGGCGGTTTTTGGTCTTATGCAGGGGGGTTTCTCGCGCGCCCGGTGCTAACACGCCTTTCGTCTGCTACCTGTAGCTAATATAATCAACTCCTATTCTAAATCTCTCGGGTCGAAGTTGCGATTTGCGTTTTGGATGCAGCTCCATTTGTTCATCCTTTTGACCCCATTTCTTTTATACTGCGCAACCACTGTTTTTGCTGCAGACAGGGGCATTGTGCCACAGCAACCGCTTCATGTTGCATTCGTTGGTCCAGAGCCGCCAGGCTTCTATTTAGGCCGCCTAATCCCCTCCCTCCTTTCAACGAGCGGACAACCTCTTCCATTTTTGGTCTTACCTCTTCCAGACCCAACTTGTCATTCACCATCGCCACCACCACTACCTCAAAATCTTATCACTACCACTACCTCCCTGCCTATCACTAGCGCCTGCAATCATGAAACTCATCGTGGCAGGGTCAACTGGCTTTGTAGCCACGGAAATAATCCGGCAGTCTCTCTCCAACCCATCCATAACCTCCATCGTCGCGCTCGGCCGGCGTCCCGCTCCCACCCCGGAAAACCTCCTGCCCAATGCCGACCCCTCAAAACTCAAATCCGTCATCCTCGCCGACTTCGGCACCGACCCCTACCCAGATGCCGTCAAGGCTGAGCTGGCCGGAGCGGACGCCTGCATTTGGACCATCGCCGTCACGCCGTCGCAGCTCAAAACCGTACCGTGGGAGACCACGGTCAAGGTATGCAGGGACTACGCGGTGAACGGGATCAAGAACCTGTCCACCGTCGCCAGCTCGCCGTTCCGCTTTATCTACATCAGCGGCGACAACGCCGAGCGGGACCAGACGAAGAAGCCACTCCTCCTGGGGGACTACTGCCTGATGAGGGGCGAGGCGGAGAACAGAGTGCTCGAGTTCGCCAGGAACTCGGGCGGGAAGGTGCAGGTCGCTATCGCGAAGCCGGGAATCATCAGCGGGCCGGGGCACGAGACCGGATTCTTTGCCAAGGCCTTCTTCGCTGTCGTGGGCTTGGGCAAGGTCAGGGTCGGACAGATTGCCGCGACGCTGATTGAAGCTGCCGTGAAGGGCTCTCCGGACGGTAAGGACACGTACAAGAATGACGATCTGGTCAGTATTGGGACCAGAATTCTTGGGACTGTAGAGTGAAGGAATTGAAAATTGTCTATTCTAGGGCAGGTAGATACGGTACTAGGAGATGATTTATAAAAAGAACACACTACGAGGTACATGTACTATTCAACACTTGGCCGGCAGTGGCAGCTTTACATTGAAAATTTCTTGCTATCTATGCGGTTCCTTGTTGCAGGTCTTGCATTTCTGCACCTGCACCTGCAGCTCGGACACGCTTCCATCCTTGCAGCCCTTGTAACAACCCGCCCCGAGCAGATCGCCCATGACCTCACGTCACGTCTCTCAAGCGCATCACAGATCATCTTGGCATCAGATGCATCATACGCAACCAATTTTACCCAGAGGTTCTCCGTCAGCAAGCCGCCCACGTACTCGGTCGCTGTTGAGCCCGTGCTCGTCGCTGATATCCGCCAGGTTGTGCAGTATGCTCTGCGCAACAATGCATCAATCCTGGTCACAGGGGGTGGCAATAGGCACACGCAGTCGATAAGCCGGCTCCAGGGAATTATGACCCCGTCATGCTCACCCAAGCGTATATTGCCGCATTAACTGACAGTTTATTACTACTAGCCGTCGAGCTATACATGTGTGTTGGTTACACGAGTTCGGACCCAATCTGCCATAACCCTCAGGAACATGATTCGGTGGATACGATGGACGACCAAAGAAGATGATATCCAGTCAGGGATGCCGGTCAAACAAGTCAAGCCCAGCTCAGGCTCCCAACAGAATAATCAAGAAGTCAGACAGCAGAAAGCGACAAACCAAGACTGCATCGGGCAGCAATCAAAGAACAATGGCAAGTCCAAATGAATATCAAGCTCAACAATCGGGTCTGATCGACCAGCTTTCTCGCTATAGACAGACTATTCTCCCTATCCCCGTCGACGTCGATAACTACACTGAAGTCATCTACAACGACGCCAGAAAACGCTACGACCAGCTCTGGCAGACGACTGGGAGCCTTCCACTGGATTCTGAAAAGACGCCTTATTAGTGAAGTTAGTGAATTGAACACGCAACCTTTTGAAAAGTCATTTGACAATTGACTACTTGATTATTGACCACTTGGTTGAGAGCAGGTCTGCAATTTGTCGCCTATATAGTTATTTAGATGAATGTTGTACGTTTATTCTCTGAATTCAAGTTCTGTTTTGTTGTAAAGGTCGATGTTGATGCACCGTGACGGAATCGAGCCCCAGGCAGCCTTTGATCTGGAGTTTTTCACCTAACCTTGAAGCGGGATACTATTTTCAGCCGGCGCTGAAGAGCAGCTGGCGCAAAAATTGCTACTACTGCCAAGTGCCCAAAAGGGGGGAGGGAAACAATAAAAAAACACGGTCGGTCCCGTTCCAATGCAATGTTTCGGAGCTGGGCTCAATAGCGCGCACTTGTGGCTTTTGGCGCATTTTCGCCCGCCCCTTGGTAAAATAGGGAAGAAAGAAGAATACAAAAGTGAGGAAGCCCCGGATCTGCTCTTGTCGCATCCCTTACTTGGCAACCTTCTTAATCGGCCACGATAGTAATCCGTATCGTAGACGGATACCAACAGCAACAAGCCGCCATCGTTCAACAAGAGGTAGAAAATGTCACTGCGGGTGATCCAAGGGGGCGTCGACCCCAATTATGTCACAGAAAAGTTTCTCGGCAAAGGCGGATTCGGAGCGGTCTTCAAGGTGCGACGCAAATCCGACGGAAAAGTACTGGCATGCAAAGCAATCAAGGTCAACCTGAAAGACACCGAATCCATCGTGCGGGAGGTGTCGGCACTGCGCAAGCTTGCCGACTGCCGCAACGTGGTCCAGTGGATGCCTGACGTGGTGTACGACGTCGAGGACAAGATGATCCGGCTGCACATGGCGTACCACCCCGATGGGGATCTCAACAGCTTGATCGAATCGCACGAGGGCCGGGATCCTGTTCCCAAGGATACTGTAACGCAGATATTCTGCTGCATTGCCATGGCCCTTCTCGACTGCCACAGCCGGGGGATATGCCACCGCGATATCAAGCCCGAAAATGGTATGCTATCCTCTTTGAAAATCGGCACAGAATTGGTTATGGCTAATAACGCTCCAGTTTTGTTGTCGCGCAAGATATGGAACGGCCAGCAGGTCACGGTCGCGTACCTGGCTGACTTTGGCCTCGTCAAGTTTTCCGAGGTGGCGCTGACGTCTGGCCTCGTGCTTCTCACGAAGTATCAATCCGGAACGAAGCCCTACATAGCTCCGGTACGTGCTCTCTTGTTCTTGTCTCCCTATTTCTTCTTTCCTTTTTCTTATTTTCTTCTTTTTTTCTTCTTTTTTGGGGGGCCAGGATTAACCTCCAGACCCCAGGAGTCAAGGTACGGCGAATACAGCGAGCGTTCCGACCTCTTCTCTCTCGGCTGCACCATGTACCAGCTCTGCAACCTCCAGCTCGCCTACAAGGACGACGACAGGTCCTCAATCCCACCGATGACCCCGGCCGCAGTGCGCCAGTACGGCGACCGGCTCTGTCCCCTGATAACCAGCTTAATGCAGCTCTCGGAGGCGCTGCGACCAAGTACCCTAGAGCTGGTGGCATCGCTCGAAGCCTACTGCGTGTCCCGGTGGCAGAAGCAAAAGGCGGCCATGCTGTGGCAGACCCTCGCCGAGGTGTCACAGGTCACCACAACCACCCCGCAGTACACGGCTGGGGACCGAGTCCCAGTTCCGCCGCAGCCCCCAACTGGGGTGGCAGCGGTGGTACCGCCCTTCCAGCTGCCCGAAGAGCTGCGGGCTCTCCAACAGCCACCACCATACCAATATCATCCACAACCATGGCAGCAGCGGCAGCAGCAGCAGCAGCAGCAACAGCAGCAGCACAGGAGGATGCCCATGATGCCCCCAGGTCTCCAGCAGGCCAGGCAGGCACACCAAGTTCACCAGCAGCGCGTGGCGACCCTGCAGCAGATTCAGCAGCAATACCCGTTCCTCCCTAATAAGCCCAACTGATCGAGCAACGTTTGCAGCAGGGCTGTTTGACTAGCCTGGAGAAATTAGAATGGAGAAGATGAGCACTGGACAAGTTGCAAATTATTTATTCATCAAAGTCTTGATTTTTCTGCATTGTCTTGAAACTGAAAAAATTGATAAAAAAAAAAAAATAAACTAAAAAAAAAAATAGCATCTCCTGTCAGTGCAAGTCCAGTGTCACAAATTCTTCATTGTACGGGGCTTTTCCACATAAGAAAAACGGCAAAGGCGGTGACAAAACCAACATTCTGACAAGATGGAACCAAGAGATTGAATGCTATTTACATCAACACTGTTCTGTTATACCTAAAATACATTGTTGCGATTCTGCGTATTATCATTACTATGAGTCTTGTGTCTTCGTCCCTTCCCGGGGGCCTCTTCAAAGGGCCCCGGCGTCGTCGCCATCGTCCTCGGCATTCACCATCTCCTTAAGCTGGATCTCAGCATGTGTCTTCAGATGTCCCGTCGTCTGCTGATGAGCCCAATGGCTGCGGCGATGGTTGTCCACCTCCGCGGTGTTCATGGCCGTGCTGACGGGCTGCAGCGCCGTCAAGTCGTGCACCATCACTCCACTAACAGACGCGAAGGCGGCCACCTCGGCCTGGCCCACCCTCTCAAAGTTTTTGTGGCCGCCGTTGGCGCGGATGCCCGCCTTGACCTGGCCGCTGCGGTCCTTGACGGCCTGGTGAACGGCGGCGGCTACATCGGGCGCGCAGGCCCGATCGACAGCCAGTAGAATCTGCTCGTTGAGCTTGGCCGTCAGCTGCCCCTTGCGGTTGCCGCAGCAGGAGAAGCCCGCCTTTATCGATTGCCAGAAGCTGAGGGGGTTGGCCAGCGCATGCACGGCGCCGAGGGCCGACGCGAGCCGTTGCGCTTGCGCAACGTCGGTGACCTGCGGTTGCTGCGGCACCAGCGAGAAGAAGAGCGACGTTAGCGGCATCTGCGACAGCTTCTCGGGCACCGGAATCGGATCGGGGAAGCGGGGCTTTGTGCCCGTGAAGCAATAGATCTCGTGGCACAGGTCGAACTGCAGCGACAAGCCGAGGGCCTGGAGCACCTTGTCGTCAACGAGCCAGCTGTCCGGTACGGTGGCATGTCCATAGGGTAGGTCAAGATAGCTCTCGATGCCGGCGTAGAGAGCCGAGGCCTCGCACGTCGCCAGCCGACCAACCGCATTCCAGAACATGCGCGCGCGGACGGCGAACGGCAGGCACGATAGGATAAAGTACATGTCGTAGTCGGCGATGTGATTGGTGCCGGCCGGCGACGGGCCAAAGTAGCCGACCGTGGCGAGCATCTTGGCCGTGCGCGGGACGCCCTCGCACACGACCACGGTGCCCGCCTTCGCCTCGATCTCTGGGAAGGCAACGAAACGCCGCAGAGGCATCTGCTTGGTCAGCGTCTTGGCGGCGCCGGCGGCGCTACCGGCAGCGGCCGACTCAATGCCGCCGAAGAGGCCCGCGCTGACAGGATAGCGCATCACCTCCCAGGATGGGGAGGAGGTCGCCGCCGGTCCGGCCCGGCGCAACGCCTCGGCCGCCGCCTTGGCACTCGCTACCTGCCCATTACCATTGCCGTCCGGCTGTCCGGCTGCCTTGGTGGTGGCGTCGAATAGCGGGAAGGTTGCCTGCGTCGCCCAGGCCTGCAGGCCCTGCAGGTTGGCTTGGTCGACGTTGGCGAAGAGGAGGCTGGTGCCGCCCTTGAGCAGCAGCGCCGTCTCCCACGAGTCGAGGAGGTCCCACGGATTCTTGACCTCCCCGCCAAAGTAGGTAAAGGCATTGGCAAAGACGACGACGGCCCGCCCCGTGTACGACGCGAGCACGTTCTGCTTGATCACGGGGCTCTCGTACGATCCCGTGAGGCTGAGGTTGAAGATGTCGAGCTTGGTGTGGAGACGATGACGCAGGAGCCCGATGATCTGGTGGATGGCGTGGTTTGGCGTGCTGGCATTGACCACCAGCAGCACGGAGGGGTTCGGGCTCAGCTGGTACACGCCCGAGATTTGCATGCGCATCTGGTGCTTCTGGATGGTCCGCGTCTGGCCGGTGAGAGGATCGGCGAGGAGGAGCTCGATCGTGAGGAAGCCGTCGCTGAACTCCATCACGTGGTCGTTGACGCTGAATTCCTGCTCGATGGTGACCATGGAGCAGGCCTCGGCCTCGTCCAACTCGTCGACCGCCTCGTTCGGCTTCTCTGCCGTCGCGTATGTGAGCGCGAAGAATCCATGGGGGTCCGACAGCTTAGTCCCGCACACCCGTCGGAGCTGCGTGTCGCTGCCGTACGCCAGGCTGGAATCGTTGTGAACCACCCACTTGAAGCGAACCTTGTCTCCCTTGGCAACGCAGTCAAGGTACGTGGGCGCGTCGAGGCTGAGGGGATATTTGATAGTGATGGGCACGCCAGCGGAGAAATTGGGGATCGGCCTGTTGAGGCGCTCGTTGAAGACGGCGACCAGGTGCAGAGTTTCATTCACCCGCAAAGAGGTCCCCATGGCCTTTTCGGTCCACTCGTTGCGTATCCGCGCGCGCAGGACGCCGGGCAGGGTCACCTCCTGTCCTGGCTGGATGGAGAAGGGCAACTGCAGGGGCTCGGTCACCACCGGATCAAGCCACTGGGTGCCCTGGATGAGAAGTTGGATGGACCGCGTCGAGGGCGTCGGCATGCCGCCGCGGTTTCGAACGCGGACGTTGTGGACCAAAATGTGTTCCCCTGGCTCGTTGATGCCGTCATGGTTCTCATCAACGACGTCGAAGTGGGCAAGTTCGAGCGTGTACGGCGCTGGGTATGTCGCCTCGGAGAGGTCGCCGCGGATGACCTTGATCTGGACGCTCCCATGAGGGGCACTAGGACGCGTAAATGTCGGCCCTGGCAGGGAAGGAGGGGAGAACTTACGATTGTCCGGCGCTCAGGTAGCGCGACGCCGGATTTCCTGGTGGCCCGTTGTCTCCATTCCGGCCACCGGGCATTGAACCTGATTTATTGCCATCATCCCTTCACCTGGTCAGCTGCGCCTACACGTGCGGCGTGGTGGTTGTTGGGTAATTACCAGCTACATGGATCGCCTCCTCGGCCTCCACGCCCGCCCGCACCAGGCGTCCCGTGATCGCCGCTCAGCCCGCCCTGGCCGCCGTTTACATTGTACGCAAGCGGAAGCAGCAGATCTGTGTCGTCGTCGTGGATGGTGATGTAGACGTTGCCGCCCGGTGCGCCATGGGCACCGTCGGAGCCTGCGCCGGCGCTGCACCAGTCAGTCCAAGTCTGTTTTGAGAGGAGATTCCTCACTCACTCTCCGCCCATGCCACCATCTCCGCCGTCCTCGCCAGCTCTGTACTTTGTCGCGTGTCTACCTGGTCGTCCCGGCCCTCCCGCCTGGCCGTCCTCTCCGCGCCCACCGTTGCCACCCTTGCCCCCGTTGGCCTTGAGTAGGAGCTGCTCGCCCCGGTCGACCTTCCACATGCGCCCGGTATGCGCGCCCTCACCTGTCACCTGCACCAGCCCTGGCTCAGTGTCCGAGTACGCGAGCCGGATTCGAATATCGCTGCCCGGTGTGCCGGCCGTCGCGGCGCCCGCCGATCGACCGTGCTCGCCATTGCAGCCGACAAAAGCTGCGCCAAAACCCCGGGATTAGTCCGGGTTCAACCGGGTAGAGGGAAAGCGGGACTCTCCCCAGCGAGGGTGAGTATCGTACCTTCGATGGCCCGGCGTTCAAAGAACTCGAGGGCCGGGTTGCCATCTCGGCCGCTCGTGTCGATGATCTTGAAATTCCCCGCCGCCATGGTAGAACAGGCGAAGGTCTTATTGGCATGAGTAATAATTTTCAATGTTTGAGTCCGTGTGACTTACAAAAACAGCGGGTATGGCGTTGAAACACGAAGTTTTCTACTCGGTAGGTAAAAGGCGAGAGCTTCTCGACCTGGGGAAGCAAAACCGAGCGGGGTCAAGCTGGCTGGGGCGAAGAGCACTGCTGCCCCTACTTTCATAAAATAGGAAGGAAAGGAGCCCTTGACTTGGGCGCCGGAGGGCTGATGTGCCCGCCATGAGCTGAGTGCTAGCCCGCCACAAAATTGCGCCTCGCAGGTGAATTGGCCAATAAATGCAAGTCCCCATTTCAATTTATTGACACTATCACCTCCCCTGATCCAGCCCTCATCAATTCAGGCTTCATTGAGTTTAGTCTTGCCTAACTATCAAGCGGCTGTAAGGAAGTGCTCGATGCAACCCTTCGGGCATATTCACGCTTTTCCCAGAGCCTCCTTCTGGTCACCGTCATCGCCGCCTCCCTCTTCCCGTCCCACGTTCTCTTTGTTCTTCACCTCCCGTGGGAAAAAGATCGTAAAAAGCCCGCAGCCGTGGGGAATCTCAGAGTTTTCGCACCCCGCCCACAGACAACCGAAACAAAATGCCAATAAAAAAGAAGGTAGCCAAGTCGCAGCCCAACCCGGAGGATCTGCCGCAACCTCCACCCTACCAGCCAACCCAAAATCCCATCCACATCCCCCTTCCCGCCACAGGGATCCCCTCTATCAGTTCGCGCGACCTCAACTATTTCTTTAACCTCGCCGCATCTCTGTACAAGGACGGCCTTCCTGACGACGCCAATGGCCCGCTGCAGACGTTCACCGACAGCCCAAGCAGCCTCAGCCCCGGTTATGGTGGCTTCGGCGGCGGCGCCTCATCTTCCAACCAGGTAGACTTGAGCGCGACGCTGGTGCTGATGCTCTTCCGCCAGACCCTCACACACATCAAACCCATCGCCGAGCGCTTCCACCTCGGACCCGCCGACCGGCAGCCGCTGTACGCGGTGACAGCCCAGCCCAGCCCACGCTCGGCCGCCGAGTTCAACGAGCTGTGCATCAAGCGTCGCGACCCGATCGCGGGCGTCTGGCATAGCGTGTGCACCTCGGACATTGAGCCCAAGCTCCAGCTCGACCGGTCGGGCCACTACAAAGTGGCCTCACTCACCATGGACAGCGTGCCGGTTTGGAAGCATGTGGTCGGCGGCAGGGCTACGTTCGAGACGTCCGAGACAGGCAAGGGCAACAAGCTGCGTCTTTGGTGGGGTGACCGGAGCTTGCTGGGTCCGATAGGCGACGCCTACGGTCTGTGGTATGAGACGGGTGACGAGGCGGGCAGCGCCGAGGCCTTCTACGTGGTACAGTGGCGTGGCTTTGAAAATTCGGAGCCTGGCTTTGTTAGGGTAAGTTGCTATCCGATTGGATCGAGATGTGATGCTGAGTCTCTGGAACAGGTAAAACCAGCACTGCGGGACACAAGCGGCCAGTTCATTGATCCGCGTTCCATTCCGTATGACCTTGCCACCCTGTATTTTAACGGCACGACACCTCCACAGTTTGTTTGTCAAAACCCAAACGCCCAGCTCCGGCTCGACTTCATCATGGCCGGCCTCATGACCGTCCTTACCATCGAGACACGAAGGGCGGGCGGGCTTGCCTCGCTGGCTCATGACCTGGGTTTGAAGTTCACTCCCTATTGAGAGCAGGCTCAAGCGTTTTCTCGCTGATGACTGAAATCTGCTAATCTTAGACAGAGCGGTCAGGGAGGGGGGGTACCGCAAGTTTGACAGTCGAGAAGGAATTTTGACGGAAGCTGATATAGAGGAGCAAATATTACGCACGCCTGTGACATGGCCGTGGTCGTTCCGTACTTGGCCCCAAACGCCCTCCTAAGTCGTATTATGTGGCGTACTATGTGGCATTTGCATATAGACCAATAAAACCGGGGCCTGTAGAATGTATTTGCCGTGTCATGGAATGAATGACGAATAGTTGCTGCCTTCAGGGGTAGAAATATATGATTTCGGCCGCCCATTCAAACCGTTCGGCCTTTTCCTCCAATTGCGAGTGCCGCTTTGCCGGATAACCAGGCCAGTCGAGATGTTGATCTGAATGTCTGTCAAGCTTGAATGTATCCAGATGTCGGCATCATAGTTTGAAACTGACTACACACAGGCAGCCTTTCCTGCTGAAACCAAACCCGGATTACTCGAAGGTAAGGATTGTCTCACACAGTCAAATTAAACGCCTTCAACCCGAACAGCGCCGCCAGCATCAGGAAGTCTCTGGATCGAGTCGATGTAGTCCTGGCAGAGCGGGCTCAAGTCCTATCGCTTGTCAACGGGCCGATTTCTATGCACGGAAGACGGAGAGGTGTCTTACGAGGTAAAAATACTTGGGATCAGTCCTCGTGTTGGTAACATTCGTCCCGTTGCCGACAGAGGCTCCGTTGATTGTCGGAAAAGTCTCATTGCCTGCATGGAATCGGGGGGACGTGCCGCGGGTGATGATGCTGGTAGCTATTCCCATGAGCATTGAGCGCTGCGCAGAGTTGGACTACAGCTGCGAGCGAGGCCCAAAATCCAGAGTCGCCCTAGCGAAGCCATTGATTGCATCGATGAGCACGTCGTGCCTGGCCGTCACACAACCCCGTCCACATAGGGAATATGGGGTTCACGCACCCTTTCTCTTCAATGCTCGCTCTTCCTTGCGAGCCTTGGGTCCTTGTTGGTTTTGTTGTTATCGACTATTTCGACCACGGGATAGAGCTAATGGTGTGTTGTATTGTATGTAGGTTCTGGTGGCGTGGAAGAAGGCAGTTTGATTGTTTGTTCCTCCCTTTGGCAATTGGATTTTTGCACAAACTGCCTTTTAGCGACCGTGGCGCAAGTTTGGGTATTTCACTGGCAAGGGGTGTAGCTGTCGCAAGGCGCAAATACTTGCGCTCCTGCCAGGTAGAAGTCGGTCTCCAACTCGGCGTAGTGGAATGAAGCCGCGTTGGGATGGCTCAAGGCCTGGGCAGCCTGGCGTGAGGGTTTGGAAACCAGCGAGAGTTGACGTGTGGGAGTTGGCATTACTGGAGCGAAGGGTGATATCTACCATGACTGCATCGAAGCTGATAAATGAGATAGCGAGAGGTGCAGATGGCGTCTTTCTGTGGGTCTCGATCGTTGTGCGCTGTTGTATCGAGCTCTTGACCGTCGGGAAGACTATGGTAGAGGTCTATTTATTTGTTTTAGGCCTCCCGCCGGATATGTCTGAGTTGTAATGCTGCGAGAACCCGGCGAGGGTGAGAAGGATATCGAAATTGACCCAGAGGTTCTTGCGGGGTATGGAATGTCGGTGTGGTGGACTGTTAGGATTCGCCCCCAGCCTGTATAAAGCAAGAGGTTCTGCATTGTGTCATCCCATGTCTCACCGATCACTACGCTGCCCTCTTGTGTAAATTCCACTTTTGGGTCTCACGGCACTTCAAAGGGTTCCTGTTTCTTTCGAGCATTTTCTTTTGCTTCCTCTAACTCCAAGAAAAGCCCCAGCCATTCCGCTTCTAAAGTGAACCATCTTAATTCCCACTAGCAGGCAACCCACTATTGCTTCCCAAATCCTCCCCATACACCTGCCCGCCCACAACAAGCGGCTTACAATCCTGCAGAACAAACATCATTCTAGCCCACTCCTTGTCACTGGTATTCACCCACTGATGCTGCGTGGCCCTCTGCACCGCCACGTCCCCCCTCTTCAAGCTGTACCTCTCCCCGCTGTCCAGCACCATATCGATGCTTCCCTCGATCACGATGCCGTAATCCAAACTCTGCGTGCGATGCATCCCGCAGGCGTAACCGGGCGCAAAGTCAACGCAGCGGAGGACCGTGCCCTTTGGGTTGACGAGTCCGAGGTTTCCGGACGAGAGTAAAGTGTCGTGGGCGGCAACGTCGACATCATTGTTGAGGTCAGCGGGGAACTGATTGGTGGTGTATGCGACGGAAAAAGCGAGGTTGTCGTTGTCGTATGGCTGCCAGATGAAGGGGTTGTGCTTGTGGACTATGGCCTGGCCGGAGGGGTTGTGTCCTGTGATGTAGCGGTGCGGTTGGGGAAGGTTGGAGAGGGGTTTGTCCATGGAGTTCGGGGGGCCTGGAGGGGCATTGCCCGAAGAGGAGGATGACGAGGAGGAAGAAGGGGTTTTGGACGCGTCTCCCATTTTGATACTCTGGATTTTACGATGAAACTGAGAACTGAGGCCCTCCGTCTTTGCCGCAGTCTTAAGAGGGAAGGGGGAAACGTCGGTGTTTTATAACTCCCCTCTTCATGCAAGTAAGCCACGGAGGTCGGAGGAACCCCAAGGATACGTCCGACTATTTCCGGTTCCGGTCAGGTTGAAACTTGATGATTCTGGGAGATTACATACAGAATCATGTATTCAGACCTACTTCGGCCGTAGGGCTGCGTGAAGATAAAGCCATACATACCCGAACACTTGATCCCCAGATTGGGCGTAGCCACATGTGCAACAAGCGGCCCACAGTGCAGCGCCGCCGAAGCTTAATTCAACGTCGCCATCGTCAGATCGTCCACCCCGGGCTCACCTCATCATCCCATTAATCGCATAATTATTGGTGTCAGCACTTGGAGGTCTAGCCATTCCCAAAATATACAAATTAGAGCTGAGAGCTCTCCATTGGTCCTTACCCTTGCACGCGGCCCCTGTCTTCCCCACCATGTCGCTGGGCTATCGACAATACCCCCCGAGCTGTCAGCAAAAAGGGGCGTTGACGATCCCAGTCCAAAATTACACTAAACGGTCTGAACCTGTTGGCTAATTTCCCACCAGCGTCTAAGGTGAAATACTTCAATCATGTCTCTTCCACTCCCGTCGGTGCGCCACAACTTTCCTCACATTTCATCCCGTCCGTACCGGCTTCAGGTACTCTAATAATAATAATAATAATTAATCCAAAATCATGCTGTCCAAAGCACCCTTAATCCTTGCTACGCTGGCGACTTTCCTCGACTTTGTCGCAGCCCAAACGCCAACCCGAGATCTGAATGCCAAAGAGTGCACCGACGCCTACTACTCCCTCTATGAGCGTGCACCGCCAACCGCACCACCAGCCCTCGCAGAATGGGCGCAAAAAGCGAGGTCAACAATAAGCGAGACTTGGACGACCACTTACACCAGAGGCGATCCAGGCTTTGTCGTCACGGCGTTTTGCTCTGATCTTGTTGCGCTGCCGAAGCCGACGCCGCCAGCATCCGTCTCGGCTGCCTGGAACAGCTACAGCTCGGCTCTGTATGAATGGAGGGAGAGCATCGCGCCGGCCGCCGTCAGCATCGCCAGCGCCTGTGTCAAGGCAGATTCGTACGTCGCCGAGAATGTGCTGCTGATGATTGCCACCGATTACCAAGGTTGCACGAGCGCGTTGAATGTCGGGAAGCAGGACCAGACTTCAAGTACTTTGGACGCGACCACGACCAATTCCCCCGGAGCAGTTGCAAAGCAGAATGACAAAGGCGGAATCGCCGCGGCTCCATCAACTGCAACCTCGACGGGCGGTGGAGTAGCATGGGCCAAGGAGACTCGGGGCTGTGTAGCAGCTGCTGTTGCTGCCGCCGCAGTTGCTGGAGTAATAGGGGCCATGTAATTTTGGTCATCTTTTCTGGAACGAGTGCCACAAGTAGACTTGTTGCTTGTTCAAGCCATGGAGTCTGGAAATTGATCGCATCTAAACCAATCAATTTGCGTGCAGAGCTGGTGCCTAAAAGCTTGGTTCGCCAAGGTCGTCGTCAGCTTCCGACATCCTTCCGCCCGTTTAAGTCTAGCTGAGAAAGTAAACAGTCAGTATTAAGAAGACTTGGATTCTCGCCGACACAAAACATGTTGAAGTCTTATTGCTCACTACACCTTCACCTCATCCACCCATTCACTCGTTGAAAGGCGCGATCCAACATGCACCGCAAGACCCTCGTCCTCGCCGGTGTGGCCACGCTCGCTGCGGCTCAAGATAC
Organism: Cladorrhinum sp. PSN259; assembly: GCA_033725935.1. Classification (NCBI taxonomy): domain Eukaryota; kingdom Fungi; phylum Ascomycota; class Sordariomycetes; order Sordariales; family Podosporaceae; genus Cladorrhinum; species Cladorrhinum sp. PSN259. The sequence goes on from MU867122.1 coordinate 117,712, forward strand.
CAGTACCGTTACCGTCACTGGCACCGAGAACGGCTTTGTTTCACCCTTACCGACTAGCTACATCCTCCCCCGCCCTTCCAGAGGCCCCGCCGAGCCATGCATCTCCGCTTATAGCTCCTTCTTCAACCACCCCGAACTTGCCATCCCGTCACCTCTGGGCGACTGGCTCGCCGAGTCCACCAAAAAGTACTTTGAAACCCGCGCCACGACCGCCACGGTCAGCATGCCCAACTACGAGAACCCGTCCGAGGAGGATATCGACGAGTTCTGCTCGGAGCGCCTGGGGGAGCGCACCCTCACCGACCTGCCCGACGACGTGGCCACCGTTTACTCGAGCTTCACGAGTCAGTGGTCTTCTTTCGTGGCCACGGCCAAGACCGAGGCCAGCTCTATCGCCTCGGTCTGTGTCGACTTGGGGCGCAAGTTCGAAGCAACCCACCTCATGACTGCCGTGGCTACTGCGCAGTCTGAGTGCGTCAGTGCTTGGAGGGTCGCGTACCCTGCTACTACCACCAGTGGCACCGTATCTGGTGGGGGCCCTCCTGCTACTAATAGTGCTCCTGGCTTGACCACCTCAGTAACCACCAGCACTACTAGTAGTTCCAATGGAAGTGGCGCGGGTGCTAATACTTCCTCCACCGGGACTACTGCTTCTACTGGTGGTGCCACCAAGGAGACTGGATTTGCTGTCGCTGCCGTTGTGGCCGTCGCTGGTGTTGTTGGTCTTCTCTAACTTGGCGGGAATTTAACCGAATTCAAGAGGTCATCCTCATGGGTTTGTTGAAACGAAGGATAGGAAATGATGATTCTTGGCGTTGTGAATAAGCGGTAACCAAAAGCAACGTTGGTGGCATCGGGGATTCTCTTTAATTCGAAAAAAAAAAAGAATATATAATAGGCAAGGTTATGACCCAATAACTAAAGAAAAGTCAATTCATTGTTTAAAGGTGAAAATATATTTAGTCCAAAATGACGGAGGTATGGCGGAAAGGAAAAAAAAAAAAAAGGAAAAATCTCTTTCTAACTAATCAACAAATTGTGGCTTCTCATCTTCTAAGCCTTCCACTTGGACAAAGGCTCATTCAACTGCTCGAGCCTCCTGAGCGCCTGCTCAAAGGTCTGATACTTTGGCGCATGACGATCCCCGCTCTCCTTCGCAGCAGCATACTCTTCATAAATCGCCCCAATGTTCCTCGCAGGGAAAGGCAATTCGACCTGCCAATCTGCAAACTCCCACGCGACCTGTTCCACCTTGTCCGTCTCATAGTCCACCACCTCGAACACCTGAGGGTCGTTGGGAGTGCCGATGGTGATGTGGGTTGACTCGGGTGCAACGAGACGAATCGCGCCCTTGTCCCCGTAAATCAACCACACCAGGCTAGGCTCACCCGGGAAGGGGCTGCCGCGACGGAGCTGCAGACTGAAGAGGGCGTCCTTCTGGACATGCTCCGACTCCTGCAGCCGGCCGTTGAGCAGCACAAGATCAGGCACGTCCGACTGGACCGTGCCCACCACTTCCTTGGTAGCGGGATCAAACAGCTTCTGAGTAGGGTGCTGAAGATGAAAGGACCCTTGAACTTCTTGAGCGTGATCAAAATCGCTCAACACGCTCAGGACCATATCCGTCAGGTGGCCGGCCAAAATAGTGTAAAAGTTGCCCCCGATCTTTCTGTCGGCAAAGTACGCCAGTCCCTCGGGCAGGCTGTCGCTCGAGTTGGTCCCGCCCGAGGCACGCACCTCGGAGCTGACGACCTTGCCGATCCTGCCGCTCCGAATCACCTCGCGCAGCTTGTCAGCCAGCGGACTTAATCGTCCCTGCGCACCAACGACGGTTCTTTGGCCCTTTGATTTGGCCGCCAGCTCGGTCAGCTCTCGCGCGTGTTGGACGTCGTGCGCGAGGGGCCACTCAACGAAGACGTCTTTGGCTTTTTGGACCGAAGGTAAGATGGTCTTGTAGTGGTTGTCTACGCGGGTTGAGTTAACGACCAGCTCGACGTCTGGGTCGGCGGCGAGGTCCTCTGGGTTGCCGTAAGTCTTGATGGTTTCCGGGGAGGGGAGGTTGTACGCTGCGATTGCGTCCTTGGCTGCTTGCACTGAGGAGTTGAGGAGGGCGACGATGCGGAACTTGGAGGTACCTCGCTCCGAGAGGAGGTAGGGGAGATGGGCATTTGAGGCCCAGCCTGTTTTGGCGCTGGCGGAGAGGCCGATGATGGCAATCTTTGTTGGAGCGGCCATTTTTTATTGAATTATGTTGTACTAAAAGTGAGTTTGAGTATGTTGCTGTGGGTTCAAGTTTTCTGATGACTTGATTGCAATGCAGGGCATCGTGGGTAACTGCAGCAGCATCATTCTGGGTCACTTTATAATTGAACCGATGCTCGACAAAATCAATTGCGTGCTTCCGCGGTGATAGAAAGTGTCACTGTGTCGCATTTGTAATCTGATTAGGTGGTTGGTCATTTGTCAGCTGCAGAGTGAGAACGCCGAACGGACCTTGATTTGATTGGCTGGATTTTTCATGTCAAGTCCGACTAGCAAGCTGCAAGAGCCTTCCAGCATGGCAGCTTGCAAATCAGAGCGTTCTAGAAATGTTACACAGGAAGGTTCATTACAATTAACTGTCTTACAGGATAGGTATCACAAGATCAAGTAAGTAAGTTATCATACATTGACACAGTGACGAGACTAAAGGTGTACGGATAAAAGAGAAAGCAGAGAATCAATTATTAACTTCTCGTTAATAGGATTCCGAGTCGCTCGCTATCATGATTGGTCTGAAAGAAACAACTTCTGTCCATCTAGATACCTAGCAAGCAGGGGGGCTAGGATCAGCGACGACGGCACCGGTGCCGTATTGGATGTTGAAGACGGAATCGGGAAGATTGGGCCCGCTGGTGCCCAACTGGTGAGGGCAAGTAGGCTGGTTGCTGACAGCCAAGTCCAAGGTGCACTGCTCGTCCCAGCCGTAGTGGCAGCCAGAGTCCTTGATGTTGAAGAGCTGGTGGTTCTTGGAAACCCAGCTGTCGGACTGGCTGAGGCAGCTGGCAAGGTAGTTGATGCTGTTGGGGGCGCTCAGAGGGAGGCCGCCAGACTTGAGGAGGTGACGGCAGCTGTCGCCGGGCAGATACTCGACATCCATGGTGACGGCACCGCCCGTGGTGGGCTTGTCCTTGGCGCTGAAGCCCGTGGTGAGATAGTTCCAGGCGTCGTAGGAGATGTCGTGGGCGCCACCGGACTGATCAATGCGGAGGAGCTCGACGGAGCGGCCCTGGTAGGAGACGCGGACGCAGATGTTGTTGCAGTCTACGCCCTCGGGCCAGTAGGCAACGCGGTTGGTGTCAATCTTTCCGCCAAGCACGCCGATGGAGGAACCGAACTGTTCATGGGGAGTGATGCCAAACTGGACGGCGCGGGCAGTCTTGGCCACCGTGGCGGCAAGGGCTGTCTTGCCAGCGACTGCAACCATGAGGATGGTGAGTGAACTCTTCATGTTTGGCACTGTATGTGGGCGATTGCTGTATATGAGTTCTTGGATTGAAAGATGCGATGAAGACGTTTGGATTGCAAGTGTGTATAGAGATAGGAAGTTATTTAGTCCAGTAGAAGCAATCATTATATACCTGAAACTTGAGTGATACAACAGATTGCGAAATCCCTGCAGCTAAATGCAAAAATAACCATCCTATTGTTGCCATTGTGTTGGCAAGAATGAAAACGATCCTATTGTGTTGAATCAGGGGGTGGCGAGCCTGTCAGGCGGCTCGAGCCTCGCGTCTGGAACAATTCAGATGACGCTATTCAAACTGCAGCGTTCGTGGCAGGACGTCCTGTCACAGTTTGCAGTCAAGTTCTTCTGCCGCAAGTGGCCCTGCCTCAACAGGTACGAACCTGCTAATAGATGGGTGGGGATCAGGAGGTCCAGGTCAACACACTGCCAGTGCACTCTCTTGTAGTCTCAACAACTACCTCAGACTGGGCCGGACCACGGTTTTACACCCAACCCCCCTACCTTAGGTACCTAGAGAGAGCCTATATAAATAACTATAGAGTTTTTGTTGGGTAGACCGACGAAGAGACGAACACCGGAATCTTTACTAGCGCCAAAGGAACCGGCCGTGTGCCCCCAACCTCGGAGACTTATGACCCTACGTAAGTCTATCTAGTGCCGTTCATGGGGTGAACCTAGTAGTCCCCATCCGCAGACAGATTTCAACCTGCAACAAGTCATTTCTCGCCAGTGTCTGTCGGGGGACCGTGCGCTGATTCAGGTTTTCGCCACGTGAATGAACAGAGAATAAAGGAATACCGTGGCATTTTATTTTTCGAGGCAAATATCCCCCTTCTACCCTTGAACAAAGCTTTGTATGTTCGCATCAAAGGGACAGTTCTGCTGTCTTGTTGCTGTATCACGTCCGAAGCTTCATCCCTAGCGTGGTGCCAGCCCCCTTTTTCTGATGCTGACAGATGACCACGGGTCATACACTCAGATATGATCAAAAATGCCCGTTGGTTTTTGTGAAAAATACAATGCATATTTATGCCCTTTGTTATGCAATCTTTGACCTTCCACTCTGGTGGATAAACTCGGTCGGCAAGTGTGCACTAACAGATTCGGCTATTAAATTGCAGACCCTCTGTCTCTCTCTCTCTCTCGGGAGTTGACGAAAATGATAAGCAGGTGTAATTAGGCCTCCTATCACTGGCACCATCCCAACCTCGACAATTTTACACAACAACTGAAGCATGGCGTCTGAAACCGCAACTCCTGGTATCTTCTGGGCCAATTCAGGCGTCATGTCCAGCAAGAAAGAAGTCCTTCCCTACGAGACGTACGCCAAATGGTACGAAGACGTCCACATCCCGGACTGGATGGGCGCAAAGCCGGGCGCCATCACTGCCGCCTGGAGATACCAATCGCTCGACCCGGACAGAGCCTCATCACTTCCATTTCTTGTCTTGTACAAGTATCCCGATATCATCTCCGACATCAGCGCCCCGGAGTTTAGAACAGTGAGGTTGGATCACGATTCGCCTCTGCCCGGAGGTGGTCCAGTCAACAGTTTTGCGCAGTTCGAGGTGTTGGCGGGATCTCACGTTGAGACGTGGAGAGCTAGTGCCGCAGGAGATGGTCTGTAGGTCCCGGGTCACCTCAATAGAGAAAAAAGGCGTTCTAACATTGACTGAAAACTAGATCGCGGCCCGCTCCTCGTGACCGAGACCATCGCCCCTTGTGACATTCCTACCGAAGAGTTCAATACTTGGTACAGAGAGAGTCATATCAACGAGATCACTAAGCTTGAGGGATGGCGGAGGACAACCCTGTTTGATGGAGGGTTCTCACGTCAGCCGAAGTGGTTTGCCCTGCACGAGTTCGAGGATGACAGCTTTGGTAGTAGAGCCACCGAAAAGTTTAGACTACTACTTGTTAATTCCACAGGCCCCAAGATTGGCGATGAGATAATAAAGAAGGCGGACCTCGCTATTTGGAAGCTTATCAGGGTGTATGGGGACGCGACTACCAGTTGGGGGCGGCAGGGAGGAGACAAAATAATCGAGGTTTGATGATGAAGGTTAGGACTTTGGCATGTAAATAGTTGCCATGTCTGTCATTTCATTTTGCATATGTCTATTATTTATCATTAGCTGATCATCAACTGCCGAAACGGAGACGTGGAGTCGAATGGTGTCATTGTCACTTGTCAGCACTAACATGAAGTACAGGTTACACGACAGATGACGTCTTGTCTAAACATAAAGCGCTGTGTTGCGGCCCGATATTTAGGGTCAGAAATCTATTTCCTCGCACGGCACAAAAGAGTTTCGTATGTGTGAAGGTCTCTCGGGAATGGATTGCGAGAACAAAGCCATGCTTGGTAATGATGATGCATTAATTTGACAGTCCATGTCCCCTTCGCTCTTGCCTTGATACATTTCATCTGAAAATCTGAGCAGAGCTGAGACGACTGAAAAATGAGGTCATACATGTATTACCTACGTTTACATTGCTAAACATGAGGTACCTCAGTTTCCCAGCACCTATTCCAAGCTATTGAGTTTTTAATCTGTTTGGGTCCTTTCTATTCGTCTTGATCTGTAACACAGTAGGGATCGTCTAAGATCTTATATCGCTGGTCAACGGTATTTTCTTTTAGTCTTAGCTTCCGAGCTGCTTGACTATGCTAGTTGAATCTTATTGCGCATTTTTAAGACTTGTGACTACTAAAAGTCGTTACTCACACTGGTAATCATGATTCAACAGGTCCATTGACAAAGAGTCACAATGGTATCTCAACTTGCAAACTGATGCAAAATCACACCCTGTCCCTGACTCACCACTGGCAGTCCTCTTCCAACATGATGCTCCAAACCTCTATTACGAACTCACAACTCTAATGGAAGCTTGAAAAGCTTGATTGCATTCCCCCGCGCAACTGCCTCTTTTTGATCAGCTGGCAAGTCAACACCGTGCCACCAGTACTGAGCCTCTGCAATAGTGTCATAAGGGTAATCTAGGGACTCAGAGTCAGCGATGCAACCACAGCCTCAACATAATGTATGGCTGAGCTTACCAATGGAGAAGAGACACCTCTCAACACCAATCTGGTCAATACAGAACTTCAACCCCAAAGTGTTGAAGTCGCCCGACGTCGTGATGGAGATGTTATGCGTAAAGTAATACGAATAATCCTCTTTGCAAGGCCTGCTAGCCTTCTTGACGGGCTTATTGATCCAATGATCAGCCCGAATCAAGTTGAACGGAATTCTATTTCCACCAAAATTGTTTGAAACAATCAGCAAACTAGAGCACCGCCTTCCCCGCAAGCGGACTGGGACTCGGGACGAATGGATAAAATAACTCACCCCTCACCCAAATGCCCCAATACCACCTTCAACCCAGGAAATCGATCAAATACCCCGCTCGAGCAGATCCCATAGACATGCATGCTTAAATCCAAGTGAAACTGCACGGCCGCCCCCAGAATCTGCTTTCTGTCTCCGTACTTGGTGCCGGGCTGCAGGTCCCTGTCTGGCGGGTACCGCGGGTGCAAGTAAACGGGGACGTCGAGTTCCTCCACCGTCTTCCAGAACGGATCAAACTCGGCAGTGTCGTAGTACTTTTTGTTTTCGAGATCCCCGCCTTCGCTTACGTCCTGGTAGTCGTTGATGATGATTCCGAAGAAGCCCAGCTCCTTGACTGCGCGCGCCGCTTCGGCTGCCGCGTCCTCGGCGTTGTGCATGGATACCGAGGCCAGCCCGCCGAACCGGGCCGGGTTGAGAGATACCTGCGCCGCAAGCCAGTCATTGGCTTCCTTGGCGATTTTCAGGGCCTTGGCTGCGTCTGGTTCTCCCTGGGGACCTGGGGAGGTGAGAGAGAGGAGCATGTATTCAACACCGTGGGCATCCATTTGCGTTAGACGGTGGGTGTGGATGTCTTGGAGGGCTTGTGTGAGTTGGCCATGTTTGCTTTGTGTTGGCGAGGCAGGGGGCGATGGTCCGGATGATGAAGAGGCCTGGCTAGGATTGAAGAGAGCGGCAGAATTGGATATCCAGGACAGGCCCGCTGGGTCAAGGACGGCTTCCTCAATGGCGATGGTGCCACGGGGGGCTTTGTGAACGGTGGATGACATGTTGGAGTTGTTATCAAGGAATGAAATGGGGCTGTGAAAGGCAGAGAGAGGAATCTGTCCAAGATATACTTACAAACAATGAGGGCATAATGCCTTGTTTAATAAGGGGGGAAAGAGAAGTTAATAACCAATTAGGGAATAGCGGCACTGCGCCGGGCAATCGGCTGTTGCCAAGTCTGATGGTTCCGGGTGCGAGCGTGCGGTTAAGCTCCCCGTCAGGAGGGGGAAAGACACGGCAGATCCATCAGATGTGGAGTGGATTTGAGTGGATTGGAGTGGATTGGGGTACAAATCCTCCGGTCAATTTTTGTTCCTTTTTTGCTCGTTTTGGAAAGAGCACGGAGAGCTGAAGATCAGTTCATGCTTTCGGTTCCACACATGGTGCCTGCCTGAGTCAACTGCATGGTCTGATACTCGAGATCTAGAAGAGGAAGAAACTATCCACTGGAACATGTGGATCCTGTCAACAATGGTGCCATTTTTCATCCACTCTGTCATTGTCCTAAACGAGAAAATCCTCAAGAGGCTTACTCCAGTCGTTAATTCTTTCCTGCACCATTCCTCGGCACTCGTAATGTTGTCTGACAAAAACGTAACTCCTGTTCCCAAAAAAAATTAAAAATTCCCAAAAAAGCATTGCAGATGTGATTGGCCCATTCGAATTCTTTTCTCTCACCAAAGACATGCCGATTCACTTACATCATGTACATGCAGGTCTCGGTATCATCACAACCATTAACAAACAGTTTCTTAACTGCCGCAGGGCATCAAGCTTGATGCTGCGCGGTTAATAAAAAGTTCATTAATCTCACCCACTTTTGTAGCCGCCCCAACATGATTGTGGAAGCATGCGAACGTCAGTCGGCACCTTATCCGAAGCAAGCTTAAAATGTTGACCCGCCGTTTTGGTTCGTCTCGCGATATATAATGCATCTCTAATAAGAGTCTTTCCGTCCCACATGGATGATGTGCCATGATGGTGTGCCATTCGGGATATTCCCTTGTCTCAAACTGACGGGTTTGGAGCTATGCATATCTTATCAAGGTTCCTTCTGATCACCTCAAGTCTCTGGGGAGCGCGTGTAGTAGCGGGAGCACAACAGCCAGATGCGTGCCAGTCCACTGGCCTCGACTATACAGACAATGGATCTTACCTCATCGACGGTTCAGCTCCCGGTAACTTCAGCTTTGCTTCCATCTTTGAAGGGTCATGCAGCCAAGTTTTGATTTCACCTACAATTCGGGATCAAGATAACAACAAGGTGTACAGTTGCTCGGCGATCAGTCCGGATCCCTCTGGATCTGTGCAGATATCAACATGGTATGGTGTCGACACTATCTCTCCCATTCCCTGACTAACACCTCTCTTGTTCAGCTCCATTCCTTACTCCAGCTTAACCTCTGGCAACTGGCAGATCGTCGTCCCTTTATCAGGCACAACCTCACAAGACAAACGCTCATTTCGTCTGACCGTCACTAAGCCACCCACAACCGTACGTTAATCCTCCATAAAAGGTAGGTACATTGTCCTATTTGAAGTCTCACGAAGAAACAGACTACAGCCGAACCCCCTCCCACACCAAGCGGCCCTACCAGAACAGAAAGTAAGGCTTCAATTTACCAGCACTCCTATGGCAAGTAACAATGTACTGAGCATCATACCTTAAGCAACAACAATAACAACAACCCTCACCACCACCCTCCAGACAACTCTCGCTCCCAGCATCGTCACCGTCCCGTGTAACACGCCCGCAACTTTAACTTCTACCACCCGTCTCTCCGCAACGACAGTAACCGAGACCCGCACGATACTGCAGTACACCACATCCGGAACAGTGACTTCCCCCAGCGTCATAACGCGCACTCTGATTCCTACTTGTCGGTTCCCTTCTATTTCCACTTCTTCCTCTTCAGTTCGTGTAATCACGACTTCGCCGACGATTACTCCCGCCCCCCCGACTCCAAGTTCTACGCCCTTGACGGGAGCATGGACTTTCACTGTGTCGGGTTCTACGTGCGTTGGTAATCCGCCTTGGGGCGTTGGAGGGGGGAGACCGGATTGGAGATGGGGTGGAGGGAGAGGAGGAGGATGGGGTGGAGGAAGAGGAGGAGGATGGGGTGGTGGTCGTGGTGGTCCGCCATGGGGAAACGATGGGGGGAGTTCATTGCCGGCTTGGATTACTTGTAATAGTCGGATGGGGCTCAAGTTGGCTAGGAGGACTGACGGGGATGTTACAGTTACTAAGACTGGTGAGTACCCTTGAGGGCGTGGCATGATTGTGTGTGGGGCGAGAATATGGGAATAGTGGATGCTGATTTGTGAATAGTTGGAGAGACAGTTTCTCAGACTGTGTAAGTACTCGCAACCACGGATGAGACGGAGAGAAGAAAGACGTGGGAGAGGACTGACGTGAAGTATTATAGGACGCCGCCAGCGAGGACTGCGTGCGAGTTTTTGCCTGACAGGACAGAAGTGGTCACCGTGCCGGGGCCTAAGTTGACTGTTTTGACTGTGGTGACGGCTGTCACCCAGGTTGTCGAAACTGTGTTTGTCACGTAAGTTTATTTTGATGATACTGATGAACTACGAAAGCTTTGCTGACGCTGATCATGAAAGACAAACGGTTCTTACAATCTCAAACGACATGGTTTCCGCTACGGCTTGCTGGAATGCCGGTGGCGTTTATGGTGTTTAGGTTTTAGTAATTAATTGTGCTGATTTATTAAAAATTAAACATTATAAATTATGGTTGGTCCATCTGTTGCTATACTATTAGATATTTTTACGACTACTCGTACAAATGGAGGGCCGGCACCATCCCTGCACCGACGTTTGCACCCAAAGACAACACAAAGTAAAGACACAGCCAGCGCCGACGAACCCTAGCAAGACACAAAATAAAAAGCGCAAGAAAACTAAACCACCAGACCACCATCATCGGAACAAACTGCCATGGAAGGTTACCAGAGGAACCGTCCACAACCCAACCTACCATCTGATGCAAATACATCACCAGGGCTGCTACGTGACCCAACAAAATGACCAAAATTAGTAGTACCGCCCAGATATTTTTCCTGGTGCTCTCCAACAGGTACCGGGCGATACCGATTGCAGTGTGGCCGCCGGCCCCGGGGAGTATCACTCGGCCGCCGTCTAAGCGATCTCGAACCTGAACGGCAAGTTGTCGGTCCGTCAGTGCTGCCGCATCAATACCGGCTGCAGCTAGCTCCTCTCGCATTGCCGAAGCCAGGTGGAGGAGACCCTTCCAAGTCTTTGGTGGAACACGCCCATACTCGCTGATGCGGTGCTCGTTCAAGTAGGCTTTAAACCACAGAGCCCAAGTGCCGATCGTCCAGATTATAAGCAGCAAGGTCACGATGAACAGTTGCAGGAAGGAGAACCCCCACTGGTAGCCGTCGTCTGAGAATGGTTGGCACCTGCCGTCTCTGATGATGTCCTCGGCAGTATATGTGTCGTTTCCGTAGACCAACATGACATTGGACGGATCTCTGAAGGGGGTCTTGAGGGTTCTTGGGTCCACCCAGCTTCCGCCATCGTATTCTGATTCAAGGTAAAAGGCTGAGATGTTCAACGGTGGCCTTGGGACTGGGACTCCACCAAAGAGGGTAGAATTCCCGGTTGTTGTGTTCAGGCCGTAGAATCCGTATGTCCTCACGTCTTCAAACGATCAGTTAGCACGTACTTGCACGGTATCGTAGGGATAGGACTGCTCATTTTTCAACTCACACCTTGAGACAACTGTTCTGGCATTCCGACAAGCTCCGATGCTGGGCTCATGGCAATCTGTAAGATTGTACCGCGATTCCCAGTCCTCTTCCCTTTTTCGTAGCTTGGCGAAGCTGTCTTTGTCAAGATAGGGCTCATAATTGTTGGAATAAGCATCAATGTGATTTAGAGGTATAATGTCGTTGGCGGTCCCGTTGACCCGCCACCCATCGTGAATGATATACGCAACTTTTTCGAACAAGCGATATGGCACCAACAACTGGTCGCCAGACTTTTGGGGGATGAACGCGTCGGTTGTCGGAGCATATCCGGTCATGGCATCGGCAAGGGTAGGGAAGGCCACGACAAAGACCAACGACGTGACCGCGAACACGATGGCGATCTTGCTCCGAAGTGCGCGGTAAAAGGTCCGGTCTGCGAGGAGGCGATACACGCCCATGAGTGTTGATTCCTGGCGTAAGAAGACTCCCCAGAATGTGGTGTAGCTGATCGGGGATTGCTGGATGGATACGGCCACGAACTTTGATAGTACAACCCACGAGATGTAGCCAATAACTGCCTGGCCTCCGCGTCCCACTACTACATCCCAGACGATGTCGATGACCTTTGCCTCGGTAAAAGATAGCTTTCCCGAACCCAATGTGATTTGGAAGAAGTCCGAGCCAGACCAATAGTTGTAGTCGCTTTCCCAGGGGATGAACCCTCCGCCGGGCTTACATGACCGAGATCGTGATTGTGTTGGAGTTCCGTATGCCGAGAGGAGTATTTCGTATAAAAAGATGGCCAAGAGAAATTGAACCCAGACTAGGAATAGTGACCAGGTGATGTAATACCGCCAGCGTACGGCGAACAGGCGTTGTAGCCGGGCCTGTTTGGGGGACTTTTTCTTCGATGCGGAGTCATCTTGGGCGGACGGATCAGCCAAGAGAGCTGGAATCTCGTCTGACTTGGCTCGAAGGGTGAGGCCCTCGGGGGCCATGTTGTGACAGGAAAATGCTTGCAGGAGTGATAGGTAAGGTCGTTGGTGGTGAATAGTGCAAATGGGTCATTAGGACAAAGGTAAGATGCACCTATGCAAACGTACTTATCACAAAGCCAAGCATTAATTTCCGTTACACGAAACGGCGAACCAACATCAGCGTGGGATCTACATGGCGCTCTTGTGTAGCTAGCAAATTCTTACAGGAGCGAAACGTAAGGCACTCTTGGCTGCCTCTGAAAACATGTGACCGATGGATGAATGACCGAAAATGGCATTTTGTTCGCTATCGAGCGCTATCGAATCGTCAATAGGTCCGTAAAACCTGTTCATACCTCGATCCTTCATGTTTTAGCAGCAAACTTGAAAACTCAGCGCGGGGACTGCCACGCTTGATGAGGAATCGCTTGTGCACACCAACAGTTTTATCAGTGAGACTTTTCGCACAAGCGATTTTTCATCACGCGTGATCGTTACCTAACATCATTGTATGGATGCCACGTCAGTTGCAGTGCCCATCAATTGCTCCGCCCCAAATATTATGCAGGATACTTTATGCCATGTTTGCCATCTGTTGGTTCCATGTCCACTTGGTTGGCCTTTCTGTTGGGTTTGTAAGTCTGCGCCTCAAAAACCCGAGAACGAAAATGCAGATCGGTTAGAAATCCACCATTGGACCCCAACTTTGCTCACCTTGGCCATTCAGTGATCACCACCATGTCACCTTAACCCACTTCTACCATGATCTTCCCCGCACTTTCAGCCCAGGTATCGGAGCCTTCATTGACCCCAGACCCCGATCAACTTCCACGGATTTACCGAGACGGGTCTTTCACACAGGCTCTCGTCTCCCAGAGCCCCTATTATTGGAGTAAACATACCCCTGAGTTTCCAGAGCAACTCCAAGTTTTCTTCGTGATTAAATACAAATCTGCAGCATGCCGAAATTAAAATATGATGGGGAAAAGAATTCATTATAATGAAGCGCTATCTACTAAAATAAAAGAACGAAACCTCCCCCGACACCATGCAATCAGCTCGTGTATTATGCTGATCACCTCCTTCTGTCAGCTATGACAACCATCCAACTCAAAGAGGAATGACCAGAGACCCGTCCTGCTGAAGATATTGAGCGATGCTGTACCGATCACACACGAGAGACCACCAGTAATTGCCAGTCAAGTTAGTCCGGTACCCCACCGCGTCCTTCTCCACCGCATCCTCGAGCTCGGCGTTCCCCTTTATCCTGGCGATCAGATCATCGACCGCCTTATCAAGGTTATTCCCAATATTGACAAGACTCTTGATCAGAGAATCAACGACCGTGGCGAGATCGGCGCCCGTCTCTTGAGTGACGACGGGTATCAGACTGTGGAAGCTGCACTTGACGACTTCCTTCTTGAATGAGACCATGTCGTTGAGCGTGACGATGTGCCGGTTCAGCTCGAACCACAAAGCCTTGAGCTCGTCCCACTCAAACATCTCCTCGGGCAGGTGCACGCCACCCATGTAGTCGGAGATGGCGCAGTAGGTCCAGACCGAGCTCGTCTGGAGCCGATGGTCCCAGTACTCGTGCAGCGTCGGGATCTTTCCGCTCTGAGTGAACTTTTGCTCGACCTCGCATCCGTCCATGTAATTGCTGATCTGATCGAGGAAGCGACGACGCTCCGAGATGGTGCACCAGCCGCGAAGGGGTTTGGCGCAGTGCTGGAAGAGAGCGCAGTACTTGGTTGGAGCGGGAGGCTCCGCGGCGGAGGCTAGGGCGAGGCCGAGGTGGTACTCTATGTACTTGAGGGCTTGCTGCTGGACGATTCGTACGGGCATGTCTTGGAATTCAATGACGTCGTCCCAGAGGAATATCCACATCGAGTACCAGCACATGGTTTGGAGACGGTCGATGGGGCAGAAGGGGTACCAACCGTCAGAGAGAAGAGAGGAAAGGTAAGCAGACTTCAAGTTTGCAGTAGGAGGAGCTAAGGACTCATGCGGAAGCAAAGAAGGCGAGGTCGACCTTCCTGGCTTTGGCTCGGGAGTGCTCGTCCGGAATCCACTCTACGATCTTGGATTCGACGATTTCCTTGAGCTCCGGGTAGTGCGGGCTCACGGCCCTGGGCCATTTCGCCAGGAGACCCTTGAGATTTGGGAGGCGAAGGGTTTGGCCCTTGAACTTGGCAGCCAACCGGAGGGCGGTAGCTGAAGGAGGCATGGTTGATGATGATTGTATCTAGTCTTTGTTGGTGAGGACTGAAGATTGGTGAGGTGTGTGATGAAGTGTTGAGTTCAGTCGAGGGGAGCGAGGGGGAGGAGTGCAGTTGCCACTGCTTCTTTAATTTCATCTCAACTTCTTGCTCTGCAAATTTCTCCCACTGTAGGAACTGCAGCAGATTTTAAATCACATCATGGGGAACCCGCCTGGACCAAACGTTCCTCCTTCATCGCTGCAGCGTCCTCTCATGGAAACTTGATGGCTCTATGACCAGAGCAAGGCTCAAACTGAAGGATGGGAAATGATGCTGTCTCGACTGGCACCGGGAAATGCAGGCAGCGCTGTTGGCAGAAGAGTCCTTCCACCGTTGCCGGTGTTGAATAACGAAGCTGATCTGAATACCTGGGACTACAACTTGTCTCGCATCGCCATGCGTTTCGAGCTCTCCAGGTACATCGACAAGTCTTTCCCCCAGCCCACCGAGGGCACAGAAGAATACAAGACATGGAAGCAGGACTGGGGAGACCTCATCGACTTGATGATGGCCTCACTCAAGCGCAACGAGATCCGTCAGCGTGTCATCAACCTTGGTTGGACCGCAACCAGCATGGATCCGTATGTCCTCAAGGAGAAGATCTTCCAGGCTCTTCAGCAGGGCACAGTTGACACAACTGGTACCCTCATTGATCAGTACTTCACTCTGAGGCGTGAGAAGTTCTCAACCTTTGCTGACTACTTCACCAAACTTGGTATCCTTAAGCAGCGCATGACAACAAACAACCTCGTTGTCTCCGAAGAGGTCCATCTGTGGGCTGCGCTCAATGGCATCAAGAAGATTTACCCTGAACTCTACCAGCGCCTTGTTTGCCGCATGGAAGATAAATCCCTCACCTGGCATATACTCGTGGCTGAATTCAACAAGAAAGTCCTCCATTGAGGCAACAAGAAAGTCCTCGTCTAGAGACAACGGGAATCGATATACTTTCTGTCATTCTACCTTTCAAAGTCCTTATTATAAGGCAGATCCGGCCAGACAACCATCACAAAATCAATAACTATACAGCCAAGAAGCGAAGAATACTAAGAATACCGAGGAGAAACCGAGCCTGGAGGACAGAGCCCAGGAGGACAGAGCCTAAGAGGGGGGATATAAAAGGGATCCAAGGTTGTAGATAGCTTAGTTTTTAGTTGTTTTTAGAGAGTTTTACCGGCGTGGTCTGGCTAACACCTTTGAAAATGTTCATAGCAATATTTGATCTCCTTTCCCCAACTTGATACATCAAATTCGACCCAACGAGAAACTACCCTTATTACTTTTACCACCACAGCTGATGCCCCTTAATTCTCTCCACTATGTGTCAAACACCATTTACAATTCACCGAGGTTCTCTCGCTCTTTGGAACAATAACATGAATGGGAAGTTTGGTCTCGATGTGGGTGATGCCTTCATCACACGAACCGAATCCCAGTCCATAGTCGGCTACGGCACAGGGAATGCGCCGTTGCTCTGGGGCGTTGCCCAAGCCGCACTTTGGACAGTTCCAGATCTCGTAGTCTTGAGTGAAACACATGTTTGGAGTTTTGGCCTCTCGTGTGTTGTTAGTAGCAGTAGTTGTGGGTAACTTGAACGAGCTGTGTGCGGATATGAAACTGACTTTTGATTATCCAAGTAGATGTACTCTTCAGCGTTTAAGAAGAGCGTTCCGGAGCCAGAGAGTGATTTATTTAAAGTCATTGAAGGTTGGTCGTGCACTTGGTACTCAGGTACCGACTCAATAATGGGAAACGTCTTACATCATGATGGTACGAAATAGCACTCGAATTCAACCGTCGTACACGTACAGCTCATTTGTGCCATCTCCGGTTGTAACTTTGTACATGTTCGAGTCCCGACTTGTGTAACTTGCTCTAGTGAGACTCTCTCGAGACCAAATTAAGAAGTTTGTTTACTTGAAAGGGGGCAGGATAGAAACCGTAAAACTCATCCGAAAGACCAGTGACAAGACAAGGGCCATGCCGAAAAGGAAATCTGTAGAGTATGGTTGGTGGGGACACATTATCACTGACCCCGGCACTTGAGGGGACTCCTCAACTCCCACAGAACATCCCCCCAAGCTAACGACAAGTCCTGATGATCTATTGTCACCTATTCGTGACCTCGAAGCAAAAGTCCAGGCATTACCCATCACTCATGGTGCTCAAAACCGAAACACCGTGAAACCGGTAGACAGAGCCTTGACGGTTCCGCCCAGCCTATCTTGTGTACCAAGCCCGCCTCGTGAGAATGCCAACATGAACTTGAGTGGCGTGGGTGATTTCCACCGTTCCGAAACAGACAACTAATAGGACTGCACATATTTCGAGACCACTTCGAATGTCGTCCTTATTCGGCAGTTCTCTCTCTTGCCCTATCACAAGGTCAGACAGCCAGCCACCCAGACTCTGCTAGTAATCCACCAAGAGCCTGGTCTCTGAATAGCCATGACCAGTCACGCAAGCGACCCATGACAACTACAGACCCACCATTAACAACCCAGCGCCACTGCGGTCCAGAAACCCACCATCATCATCACATCCAACCAGAACCTGAAGCAACCCCGCCCGATCAACCACTAGTTGTCCGCCCTCGACCACTTCTTCCCCTGCATCCACCAAGACGCTTTTCTCTCAACATACAAAACCCTCCGCTAAACAAAATTTCAAGACGCCCGACGAGTCTGAGTAGCCCCTCCTCTACATGATGGAAGCAACCGTCCACCGAACGGAATGTCCATCCTCGCCCAGCGAAACAATCAGAGAACGAGCAGAAAAGTACTTCCAACTAACAAGGACCTCGCCATGCCGGAAACTCTCATCTCTTGATCCCTCGAGACCGTCCAGCTGTTGTGTCTGATGACCTCTTTCCTACTCGGATCACCACAATCAGCGCAGCTGTGGACCATCCACTCGCCCACGGTAAAAGCCTCCACGCAAGTAGGATGCTACTCGACCAATGCCTCGAGAAATATGACGCTCCTTGAGCGAGAAATGAGGAAGAGGAACGATGCTGGGGAGGTTGGCGTGACCGGGTACAAAACGCACATCGACTATACGGATTGCGTAAGACGGGAATTCAACTTCAATGACGATGCCTTCAGCAAGGTGTTGAATAGTATTAAGGGATTGCTGGATCCCGAGGGAATTTTGGCACAGGACAAGTCGGGAACTTGGACAAAGTGAGGGGAAATGATTTGCTAGGTGCTGTACTTAAATGTCCAAAGATCAAGACTCATGAGCTGCACTCTCAATACGATACCCCTTAAATGCCCTTGTTGGCACCTTTCTCTCAAAGAGAATATCCAATTCTTCATATGTCCTCCCCTTGGTCTCTGGAACTCGCAAGTATGCCCAAACAAAGCACAGTGCTGCCAGTCCTCCAAAGAAGAACCCCAGTTTGCCTTGCATGTTTGCCTCATCCGGGTTGATCATGTATGGGATGGCCACTGTCATGACACACCCGAGCGCGCCCTGTGCTGCTGTTGCGACGGCGATACTCTTCGACCGGACGCGAGTTGCGCTCGCTTCAGATATTATGACGAAGCAAACAGGCCCAATGGATATGTCGTAAAAGAAGTTCCACACAAGCATGAGTGATGATTGCGCCCAGATCACTCCTGTGGGTCGGCCCGGGATGCAGTCAAGGATGCCAATGATGAGTTGCAGGACGATGAGGAAGGCTAGACCAGTGTTGTATATGGAACGCCGGCCGTAACGTACGATCAAAGGCCAGGAGACAACGGTGCCAAGAAACCCAACAGCTAATACCTGGTGTCAGCCGGTTCATTCTAAATGGGCAGTGCATCAACTTACCAAGGAACCCAATGCCCATCGAGAAAGCATCATCTGTTGGCAAACCAGCCAGCTGAAAGAAATATGTCCCATAATTAATCAAGTAAATCCCACTTAGAACCTGCGTGCAATAAACTCCAACCGAGATCTCAGTGCGGCGCAAATTCACGCCCTTGAAGCAGTCCCAGTACGTGCTTCCCATCTCTAGCTCCTGCTCAAGCCGGTCTGTCTCAACAATGACGGCCAGCGTCTGCCTGACATTGACTTTCTTGGAAGACAACCTCGTCAACACAGCTTCAGCATCCGCGTACCGACCCTTGCGGACCAACCACCAAGGGCTTTCGGGCAACCACAAAAGCCCAGGCAAAATAGTCAAGCACCAAAACCACTGCAAGGCAAAAGGGATGGAGTACGCCCAGTGGTCGTTAAGCTTGCTCGTTCCCGCGCAAACGCCATTTGCCAGAAGTTGTCCCATGACGAAACACAAGTTGACATAGCTGGTCAAGACACCACGAATAGCCATCGGGCAGACTTCAGACGAGTAGGCGGGCGCGATAACGGCGTAACATCCGAGAACTAAACCACCCAGAAGTTCGCCGACGAGGAGAACCTCCAAAGACCGCGCGAAAAACTGGATGAAGATGAGCGCGCTCGTCAATGCAACGCATACGCCAAAAGTCCATTTCCTGCCGTATCGCTCCATCGGATAACCAGCCACAAGAGCGCCAATGACTTGGCCAACCGGGTTACCCATCGATAGACCCGTCTGCCATGGCGCGCTGATTATGTACTGTGATTCACGTCAGTTTCTCTATTGAGAATTCTGGGGGGGAAACAACATACCTCTCCTTCAAACAAATACCCGAAATCCTTCTGAAACTGAGGCATTGCATACAGATTCCCAAGCAACTGGGGATCGAAAGCCAGCATGATCACACCGAGCGACACGAAGGCCGACCACCCAATGGCGGCCGGGTACAGTTTGCACGCATCGAAAAAAGTGAGACTGTGCTCGAGTTGGATCGCTTGGTCAAGTCCGATGTTATCCCCGGGCTTGGAGCTGCCCGCATCCGTTACGACAACTTGCTCCGGTGCCGGTTTTGCGGATCCCATCGCGGATTCTTCAGGAGATGGTGGTCCCAACTGCGTGTTGCGGTTGCCGATTCTCGACAGCAGAGGCGATGTCTCGGATGAACTGGATGGTCCGGGTGATGGTGTCATTTTATTGGTAACCCCGCGTGAGCCTGCGAATTGCGAATAGGGATCCAAACTGGCGGCTGTAACCATGAATTCCGGCGCCCATGCATTCACCCTATCAACCGCGAGGAGTTTGGCCGTGATAAGGGAGGCATGTAACGTTGTTCCTTCGTGAGGGAGGAGCGACGTCACCCACCTAATAAAAGGCACAGGCCCGTGTAACTTGAAGGCGCAAAGCTGAAATTTAGAGAATCCGTGCACGAATCAGTGTTTTTTTTCAAAACTATACTCCTCTCACCTCGGAGACGCTCATTGTTGTGCGCCAGTTCTTTTGCTGTGGGAACCCGGCTTGCTAGCACTGATTCCCACCAATGGCACTTAAGTTCACAAGCTTCCTGACCTCGTGAAAGGATACTGATAATTCAATGGCGTCTGTACTTGAGCGCCTTCCCAGAGGTCGGGAGGGCTACCATGCGCGGGTATTGCAAATGATGCAATTGTTTGCCCTGACATCAACCCGGATGCATTTGCAGACAAATGCGGGAAGAGTATGGATACCTCTTCCTCTCCACTGCAGATGCCCACTATGGCTGTCTGTCCTAGCTTTCCAAATAGTCTGAGTCAGCCCCAGGACAACACAAATCTTATCTCGGATGTCTTTACATTTGGCGTGCTAAGTGGTTGAAAGGACGGCTAAACGTTTAACTCACCATACCAAGTATGATTTCTGGAGCATATACTTCAGCCATGGAGCTGGTGATTGATCCCAGTCATGACGGAGCAAATGGCTAGTCAGCGTATCTGCCCAGTACTCGAAATCACGGAAAGGAATGACTGCCTGGCGTGACGGAGAAAGTACTTCAATCACCCAAGCAGACCCGCGTGAAATATCCGCGCTTGAGTAACGATTCCTTGAGAATCAAGTTCTTCCCGATGCGACCAAACAGTGGTCCTAAATTGCTGGCGTCTTTGGTACGTAGTTGGCCTTGTTCTATCGGGCGCTGGGGATCGTGTTTGTCGTTGCTGAAGAAAGAGTAGTCGCGTTGTACAGGCTCAGAATCGGGCCTGCCCTTGATACTTGACTGTTTAGAAATCAGAGCCTGCAAATCATTAGACTGGTAGCAGTGTGTGCATTTCGCTACATTGGACTGCAAGACAATAAGGATGTGGGCTAGCGCACTCAGGGGAATGCCAACGCGTCATGGTGATGGTTGACGGCGAAGAAACAAGATGGATGTTTCGAATGCACCCAGATTCAGGTTGACCTGGGATGTAGGTCATTGGTTCAACCTTGGGGGTCTGCCTGCAGCTGCTGCCAGAGAAAATCCAGGAGCACTTGCCTTGGTGTAGGCCAACTGAAATCAGCCATAGGCGCGTCAGTTCTACCATCATGCGTCACACTGCTATGGAAGGTAGCAGATGCTTTAAGATAAAGAGTACAGTACTTCCAGGTCAGCATGTTTGAAACCTTTGCATTGTGTAAGAACATATAGAACATTTTATTTTTCATTAAAATAAAACGTGATTTTCTGTTGCTTTTAGTATTTTCCCAAAACGGAAAAAATTACTCGCGAATCCGCCTGTCCGTCCGAGACAATCGTGCCTTCCGTAAGTGCAGATATCGAAATCCGGTATAGTGTAACGGTTAACATATCGCGTTTTCACCGCGAAGCTCGGGGTTCGATTCCCCGTACCGGAGTTTCAAGTCGTAAATACGACTGACAATTTTTTTTCTCAAATTTTTTCTTTGCGCTAGTATCCACTCTTCATCACCTTTACATTAAAAATTACGTCACATAAACACTGATTATAAGAAAAAACATCGCACTTACATAAATGTTAATTACAATTTAGAAAACGCATTATAGACAAAAGGTTAAGTATGATCTGAAACATTACTAACAGTTTTTAAGGCCTAAAACAAGCCCAATTAATTATAGTAAAGTTCTTTAGTAAGTACGCCCATGGAAGGCCATAATGCCTGCGCTCTTTTAAGGCTTGCATGAAATGTAAATCGGCCAGGTGCGTGCGACCGTGATTACCATTTATTCACGTAACTTGAGGCAAGCGCAAATCTCCAATTGCCACTGCACACAGCACCTGGGAAGTTCCTGCCCCGTGCCTTCCTTTCAATGGCGCTCAATTCGGCTTCACCGATGTTAGCCTTCAGGAAGACCCGGTGCACTCAGCCCCCCTTTTCTGTTAGGTTCAGCTTTGTTTGCGAAACAATGCCCCCTTCCCCAAATTACATATTTTAAGCGATAGATCTGCGTAATTTACGGGGTTCACTTAATTATAAGACGCAGCAACCAGCCCAGGTTTGCACTTGCCCTGCACCTCCCTTCATATCAGATTGGATTTGCCAGTGACTCCTTGAAGTTCTGTCAGTTTCACCATTGACATCATAGGTCATCAACCGGGCTCTTATCATTTAATAAGCAACTGAACGCCATTTACACTTGTTGCAAAATTCTTCTTCTCTTTCTCTTCCCCCCAATAAAACAACAGTTCCCCAACAACAAAAAACTAGCCATCATCATCAAGTCACGAAAGTCGTCACGACTAAGGAAAATGTGCACCGAACAAAGGACAATCTGCCACTCGCCGGGATGCAGAGCCGATATTGGCCGAAAGATAACAACCAAGTGCGATAAAGCGAGTAGAACACCACTCAAAGTTTGCGTTCCGAGTCAGCGAACCGTCAAGGACGTGAAGTCGGCGAGGGACTTATGCGAGAGGTGTGCAGTCAAGAGGAGGGAGAGCAAGTCATGATGCCAAGGGAGGCGTGTCATCATTGATTGATCAAACTGGGTCTTCCACCGGTAGGCTTAGACTGGTTGGTTTTGTTGTGATCCAAAAGGAAAAAAAGAGTGTTTGTGTTCTCGGTTGGCTGCGTTGGCTTTTGCTGGGAATGGGTGTTCCGGAGGCCTCGGTTTATTTTGTGGTATTGTTATGCCGGTGGCGTCTCTAACTAGTCATCATCTCACGCGACAGTGCTAGGTTTCTTTTCATTTCAAGTCGAGATAGCATGTGATTTGGTGCTTGATATCATTCCCATGCCTTTCTTAGATTGCAGCTGTCCTTAAGCCACGAAATCTTTTGTTTTTCCTGTTGTTCAAGTTCATTCCTGGCGAATTGAATGAGTCAGCTCTAGGCTCAGCGGCAAGTAAATATCAGAGATGATGTGAGCGAGTGTATAACCAGAGTAGCTTAGCATATTGCTGCAATATTTGTCTCTTACCTTCCTTAGTCACGCAAGGGGTTTCTTGAGAATTACCCACGGGTGGATTGAGCGGGAAACGGTTGAGCATTTGGAAAGAACCTTCCGAGTCCACAACCTCCATAGTCCATACGGCTCTTTCATAATTGTATCAAAATACAGCCCTCTCGGGGGGCTTCGGAGAGATTGAGGGTTTCGGAAGCCGTCCAGTAATGATTCAATTTCGAACCGGTATTCTGAATAAGTTGGAAACGTTTGACTGGGAATATTAGCTATGTGTTCGCACTGAGCTATTCCCAAGACCCGTATCCCCGGCTAGGTAGGTCGGCGATAATATGCATGTCACTTTATCATGTTTATTCCAAAAGTGAAGTGACCTGTTTGCTCTTTGCGTGTGTGGGTAGGTAAGAGGCCAAAGTGTCCAACGCCGTCAGTGTGGAAGTAGTATCGCATTAATCTTTGTGGCTGAAGCCCTCCGAGATAAGCCTTCGCATGAACCACCACCAGTGTGGACATGAATCTTTAGCATTCGCACAATTCATGGCTGTCATCAATGTGATCGTGTGATCAGTCTCGTGCATATCAAATTTATATCGGCGAGTCGTGGTTTGACACTGGCAGCCGTTCATTATCATGAGAAGAGCGTCCATCCGCACTTCGATGGTTGCCACCCGGTGTGTCACGGGCCGTGACAATGCACTATTGGTACATCAGTGGCGCATCCAAGTGGTATTCATGGGTGTGTGTCGGCCTGTCCTCGAGGGGTGCCCTCATCAACTTGCACCTCGTCTGTGCCAGGGTATCCCTGCCAGTGCCTTGCCAGATAGCTTGAAGGTCTACCGGGTCCAGTCCTCAGTTCAAAATGCATGTCAGAATCCCAATGCCGACCAAGAGACCAACGCTCCGGGACCGAGCCATGAATTGAAAAGCCATTCCACCCGTTATATGGATACATCGGAGTCAAGATGATCGTATGGTGTTGTTGAGAACGAGTCTTGGTCAACTCCGGGCTTATCTCTTCCTGTCATGTTCGTCCATGATGAATATCCGAAGAGCAATCGATGTCATCATCTCAGAGAAAGATAGGGAGAGGGAAAAAAAAATCCCCGTACACAGGTGTAATCGTGCAGAGCTGCCACCCGACTGCCCCAGTCTATAAAACCTCGATGTTTTCTTTTCCCCTGACAGTCCGAGTCGACCCTTCAGTTTCTTCGTTTCATGTGTCCTAATTACTGAGGTTTTGTGCTTCAACACCAACATCTCGGTCTTTTAGACACAGGGGTTTGATAATTGTGATAGTATTGGCTAGCTGCTAATATCTAACTAACAATTCTAGGCTTCTAGGCTTCCAGCCTTCATTTCAGTCTGATTGCTTTCAACATGGCCAGCGAAAAGAAAGGGGAAGAGGTGAACAAAAATTCTCTCAACACTCCCCGGGCCGGACTCGAAGAGATTGCTCCAGGCACGAGCCGAGATCCGTGCCCACTGGCAGCTCGGGATGCTGCCACCCCGCCTGAGAGGCACCCCGCTTCAGGCTCGAGACGACTTGTGCCAGAGTCGAGAAGCCGTCTAAACTCGGCTCGACCGGCCGGACCCCCAGAGGATTCAAGACCCGAGAATCGTGTCCAGAGCCGCTTCGATCCTCAAGCCTTCAGACCGCACTGCACTCACACAAGGGGCAGAATTCAAATTCCTCCTCCTCATCCTCCTCCTCCTTCTCCACCTCCTTTTCTTCTTCCTCTTCCTTCCTCTCAGGCTCATATGATACTTGGATACCCTCCTCATCGTCACCCAGCTCTCCCTGGCCCTGGAGCGCAACCAAATTTTCGGCCCTTGACAGTCTTCCAGAGATTTTCAGACTCACAGGCCGTCCGACCGCCTCCTTGGCCTCTTCCATGTCCTCATCGGCCTAGCATTCAATACCCGCCCCCTCCCCTGCGCCCTATGTTGCCCGGGCCTATCCAGTATCCCCCCTATCCCCCATATCCCGAACCCCTGGCTTTCTCGCATCGCCCGGCCCTGTATCCAACTCTCGGGACAGCATACAGTGGCCTCCCCCCTCCTCCGCCACGGTCCACTCAGAATTCGAGCAATGGCCCTCATCAAGTTATCCCGCCTCCGCAGCAGAGCAGGCCGAACCAGGGCCCAAGCCGGAGGGATATTCCTTCGGCCAGGCGCCAACGAACTACGGACGAAGCTCTAGAAGCCAGACACATACAGCGATTAGAAGAGAGAGAACATGAGCGTCGGCTTCAACTCCATGGAGCTGACCGCTGGGCCCCCCTCATCGTCGATGGAACCATCCCGCTCCATGCTCGTCGAGGGGGGGCCGCCGGACCAGCCACACCCGGACCAGAAGCTCGGCAGCTCCAAGCTTCCACTGGCAACAGCAACAGCCGTACACCAGCTCAGGCAGAGCGCGGGCGGGCCGTCTTCAGCCCCGGGACCTGGTGTTGGACGACAGCAGCTGCAGCCTCGCCTGCGACCACAGCTAGTTCCGGGTCCCGGTGGTCACAAGAGGGGGATCTGTCCACTGCATCTACTCCGAGTGGCCCGGAAGTCAGTGATAAATAAGAAGAGGGAGACGAAGTGTGTGAAAGCCCGCAGCGGGCTAAACGCCAGTGGAAGGGGAAGCAGAAAGGTGAGCGTCGACCAAAGCTATGTACTAGGTATAGCACCTTCTTCCTCAAGAAGGAACTGAAGCAACCGGTCATGATTTAGCTGAAAGAGGTCGCTCCTTGGATAGTGAACAGGGGGTATCGAATGGAGAGTACGGGGACAAACCTGGCTGGTCGGGGATTCGAGGGTTTTCCGCTTGTTGCTCGTGAATGACGCCGAGAAGGATAATGAAGGTCTGGAGTGAAGACACTGTGGGACTCGAGAAGAAAACAAAGGGAAAAAGTGAGGGGGGGTGAAAGGAATGGGGAAAAAACGGGAGAAAAAGGGGAAAAAAAAAAAAAAAAAAAAAAACAAAGGAAAAAGGTATAAAAGACGTCTCCTGGGCACCAAAAAGACCGAATCGTTTCACGGTGGAGGAGAGTGCATCATAAAACACAACAAGACTGCTGAGTGTAGATTTCATTTTGTAAGGATAATCTTGATATTTAATAATGCTTTTTTCGCACTGGCCATCTTCGGTTTACCCCAACCCCTAATTCCCTGGCAAAATTCCCTATCATGTTCAGTGACCACTCACAGAGTTTCCAGGGATGTAAATTCATATACGACTCGGCGATGTGCTTCAAGATTGTCTCAACCGTATGCTCTTTCTCACCTAACCCAGCCACTATAACCCTAATCTGAATCTGCAAGAATCCATGAACAGTGAGATGATCGTCATGACCGTCAAGCTCCATCATCATTCACTAGCAGTGAGCCGCAGTGATTTTGCTTCAGGCTTCATACTGTGAGCTGATATTACCGCTCCTTCAGGAGATCCATATTAAAAGCCAAGAGGTTATCTGAAGACCTGGCGCGGCAAGAAGAAACTTTTGATAAGGAACTTGTGTAAACAGCCATGAGAAGCACGCGCATGAATAAATAATGGAACAAAGGGCTCCTCAAGCCGCACCTTGAAAGAATCAGACAATGGCCACCGGCGATGAAAACCCATCAAGTCATGTATCATGGTATTGTACATAAATCATGCAAGAGAACCACATGACATCGTGGACAAGTTACCTACTTACCTGACCTGTCTGTACGTACTACTGTATCAAACGCAAGAATATATCATCGATAACCTCTTTTAGGTATACAGAACGCAAGTGGCTTTCTTACGTGATGCCATACTACCAAGGTTTCTGCTTAAACGGAAAACAGAAAAAAAAAAAAAAACAGAGAAAAACATAAACACCATAACCCCATTCAATGCTCACCAGCCACAAACTCATGTCTTATCCTCCAAAGGCGCCTCGGTGCCCTCTCTGAAACGCACCGAAGCCTCCCCGAACCAATTTTCAAATTCACTGAGTGCTCCACGATAAAAGAAATAAAACTTAATCAGCAATCGGTTCCATTTGTTTTACCCGCCAGTGGCTTTTAGTTTCGAGAACAAGAAGCCACGAGACCGATGCGTGACTTGACATTTCAAGCCACAATATTTTGGACAAATTCGACAATTGGCATCACATTCATGCTAGGGTACTTTTCCCTTCATGAAAATGTTCACCTACCAGCCATTTCCACAACCAATGTGAACATTCGACAAACACCACCTCTCGAGCGTCCATAAATTATGCAACATGCGGTAACACCACGTTATTAACACTGATTGATCATATCATTAATCCTTACTTGCAGCAATAACAAATCATCACAGAATCACAGAAAACACTACCTTACCCACCCAGCTCAAATCCCTCCCACTCCCATTCCTCAAACACCCCCATGGCCTCCCAAGCCTCCAAAAGTCCATACCGCCTAAACGCAGCCTTCAACTCCAAACCAACCCTCTCATGATCATCAATTCCATCATCATTATCATTATCATCAGCATCATCATCATCATCATCATTACTAAAGAAACCCAATTTATCCGCAACCTTCAGCCACTCCATCTCCCCCATCCCACTGGACAACTCGTGTTCCTCAAGGACCAGCCTCCACAACTCAAACAAATTGACCTTTTTGGTTTTCTTCCTCACTCCCAAATCCAGCTCAAACTCCTCCACAATTTCTGAAGTACCCTGCACTAACCTCAAAAAGATCCCCAATGCCTCCTCGCTCCTGTGAAACGGCTGCCTGGGCCTAGGGTCCATCACGATGTTATTATCCCCTTCTGTTGGATAAGAGAACTTGACGCCTCCTCCTTCTACATCTCGTTCTACCCTTATTAACGGGAATTTCTTTTGTAGTGGTGAAGAAGATCGTTGGGATAAAGCGTGTTCTTTGAGTCGTAGGGCATGTCTTCGGGCTAGAGTACGACGTAGAGTGTACCTGCTCCATGCTCTTTGGATCTTCTTGGCTGAGGTTATCCGTCTGAGCCTTTCGGCTCTGCTCTCGCCAGGTTTTGAAGGGGCAGGAGTGGATGATTTGACCCGAGAATTTGCTCGGGAAGAGGACGGGGGCTGTTTTGGAGGTGATTGGGTGGTAGTTGGACGACGGGTCGCGCGAGTTGCACTTGGAAGGGTTGGTGGAGAGGTGCTGGCGGGAGCAGAAGGACGAGGCGGTGGGCGAGGTTGAAGTGGTTGTTTAGACTCGCCGGGTTGGTCGTAAAATGAGTTCGGGTCTCGATTGGCCAAGTATTTCAGGTAGCGGTCTCGCCATGACTGGGCGGTGTGGTGTGGGTGCTGGTAAGAGTTAATATATGATGGTAAAGGGGAGGAGAATTGGGAATTGGCGTACCTGTTCTTCAAACTCCTGGTAGATGACGTTCCCCTTTTCCTTGACACCTTGTCGTATACGTTCTTGGACATACTCGAAGATGAGCTTATCATCTTCCGAAGTAAATGGTACCCTGGCCCTGGTGCCTTGTGTTGGTGCAGGAGGCGACTTCTGGGTAGCACGATGGAACGGGTCGGCAACGGGCATCTCTGGAGGCTTAGACAGATCTATGGTTGTCGGCAAGTCTTTCTCGGCTGTGTAAGAAAGGTTTTTGATCCAACGGGCTTGCCATGACTGCCACGTGCGATTGGGATATTGTCTCGCTAGCTCTTTGTAAATCTCATTGCCTTTGACACTTTCGCCTGCTTCTTCTTGCTTGCGAACCCAACTGACAAGAATCTGGTCTTCGGCAGGACTGAACTTTGTCCTTGCGGCGGATGTTGGTTGTGTAGATGCCACTGGGCGAGCTGTGCTTCCTTTGGAGACGCGAAATTCTTCGATGTCGACAATCTCACCCTCGGCAATGCATTTGTCGATAAACTTGTAAGAGACGGAGTTTGCAGGAACGACCTTCTTGAGTTGATCCGCAATTAACACATCAGCGAATTTCTCAAGTTGAACAAGCTTGGCGCCATTGTTCTGGAAAGATGTTAGAGATATCCTCAGATCAAGTACTGACAGCCAGTCATACCTTGAGTTTCTCAATATAGAAATTCCGTAATGGGACCTGGAGCGACACCCAGAACTTGAGTCCACCGAAGAGAGTCCCTTCGTACTTGCCATTTCCTCCCTCAACCACAAGGGGGGCCGACATGGTGAATTAACTCAACAACCCAAGGCGACGTTTGAACTTGGACAGTTGACACTCGACAAATTGAAGACTGCAGCTTATATGCTAGCTGAAAGCCGTTGCAGGAAAATAGAAACAATTGGTGACGGCATCTCAAGAAACATTCCAGAGACAGAGTGGGATCAACCCTTCACTGGAATCCGAACGGTGGGCAAAGAAAGTTATTTTTGGTGGGTGCATCTTCCTTTCTTTGACAAGGTTTCGCGTCCGCACATGGGGAACTTTCGCGCGGTCACGGGATTTAGAACGGCCACAAATGATTATGTAAGCTCTGCTATTCCAGGGGTTTCAGGCCGCTGTTGGCCTGTAAAAGACAGGGGGGGGGGGTTGCTATCCGCGAGTCTTTCTCACTCTGTACTCTGTTGACTAACTATTAACACTTCAATTCAACACACTTGAATTTTCGGCATTCACGGAATTGTTTGTTTCTTTCAACATTATTTCATTGAGGCGCTTCCAATTTCTCAGAAAATCAGGTTTCAACTTTGCTAAAATCACACACCTGTCGATACACGGCTGCAAACGCTGGGCCAGCTCACCTTCAGCTGGTAACTTACCGTATGATATGAAATAAACAATCACCAACAGCCTCAACCTGACCAAATTCATCACTCACTTCACAAGAATGAACTGAGAGACAACCAACACTTTTGTCAACTCAAATAATGTACAAACTCATTCCTCTTTTCTTGATCAGTCAAAAATTATCATCATCAAAATGGGCACCCTCGCAACGATCGCCCTCGTCATCCTCTTCATAACCTTCATGACATTCGTCACCTTCTTCGGCCGCCTCCCAGCCCTCCGCAACACCCCCATATCCTTCCTCCACCGCCTAATCTGGGTGCACACGCCCAACTTTTTCTACTCCCTCGACGAACGCCTAACAAATGGCCGCCTCTCATCCTCCTTCACCCGGCTGGGCAACTACCTGATGCACGACCGCCACCCAACAATCCTCATCTTCTTCATCCTCCTCCTGACAGTAGGCGAAGCCCTCTACCTCCCCACAGCATGGACCCAAATATCGTCTCTCAACAAAGCCTGCGTCAGCATCTTAGTCATCTTCCCTTACATCTTCCTCTACCTGTCCGCATTCACAGACCCGGGGTACATAACCCCCCACAACCACGTATCAGAAATGGCCCGCTACCCTTACGACTTCACCCTTTTCCACCCGGGCACCGAATGCCACACCTGCTTTCTCCTCAAACCCGCCCGCTCAAAGCACTGTTCAGTCTGCAAGCGCTGCATAGCCAAAAACGACCACCACTGCATCTTCATCAACAACTGCGTCGGCGCAAACAACCACCACTACTTTGTCTTGCTCCTGCTCTCGACCGCCGTCTTGACCGCGTACGGCGGGCTGCTGGGCCTGAACCTCATAACCTCCAAGATGCACCTCTTTTTTCCCCAGTTCCACCTCTTACCCTGGAGGGCAAATCACGGGGCAGGCATGACTCTGACGCAGTGGCTCGTGATCTGGTCCTGGGGCCTGCAGGACAACGTGGCGATGGGCGCCGTCACTTTGCTCGCCGGCCTGACGAGCCCCCTGGTCTGGGGATTGCTCGGGTACCACCTCTGGCTGATATACTCCGGCACGACGACCAACGAGTCGATGAAGTGGAGCGACTGGCAGTACGAGATGCGGGACGGGTTCGCGTTCAAGCGGAAGATGGCAAAAGATAGACAGAAAGACTTGGGTGTCGAACCCGGGTGGACCAGGTGGCCTGCCGAGACTGAGCAGGTCATCGTTCGGACTGAGAACGGGGGCCCACCGGCTGAGGACGACAAAGAGTTACCTGGCGTGGGCGCCTGGGAGAATGTGTGGGCGCTGAAGGATGTGGAAAACCTGTACGACATAGGACTTTGGGATAACCTTGTTGATGTCTTTGTTCCTTGGTACATGTTTAGGGATCCCAAAAGGGCCACGTTGAGCGGAGGCGGGTTGAAAGTGAGAAAAAAGAGGAGAGCAAAAAGGATTTATTTGGCATAATGGGCGGCAAAGCAAAAGTAAATCGGATTGGGAATTTGTCCAGCATAAATTTCTATTCCAAAACGGGGTATCACTTTTAAAATGGTATCCTTACAAACAAATAATAATACAAAAAGCATCATCACATCACATATTTTCTCCCCCTCCTCCCTCCCTCCCTCAAAATGAAGCCTTCAACCTCCTATCCCCCCGTTTCTTAGACGTCTGAGCAGTCGCCTTCTCCATTCCCTCAAAGGTGGTAATCCTTTCCTCCCCCGCCACCTTCTTGTCCTCTTTTACCTCAAGCGGCTTCGCAGGCGCCCATTTAATCTCGTCAAACCCAACAATCTTGACCGGTGCTGCTCCAACATTTGCAGTCTCCAGCCCAGGCACGACCACTTCCCTCGTATCCTCAACTAACCCAGCCATCTTGCAAATCGCCCACCTGGCACCGTCTACACCCAATCCAGCATTCTTTGGATCCCCAGCACCCGTAACGAAAATCTCCCTCTCCCATCCCGCCTCCGCACCTTCAGCCCATGTATCGCTCCGTCTCTCGACGGCTCTCAGTTCCTTCCAAACCGACAAACAAACTTGCTGTACCCTCTGCTGCGCCTTTTCCTTGTTCTTCCCTTCAATCAACTTGTCCACCTTGGTCAAAACAACAGCCGTCTTGAGCCCCGCATTGCGAAGATTATGCAGCACCTGTCTGTCCAGAGGCTTGACGCCAGACACCGAGTCGATCAACACGATGGCCCCCCTGAGCATCACTCTCTTCTCGAGGTATTTCTGAATCTCTTTTCCCCATGCTCGTTCCGAGTTGTGGCCGTAACCGGGCATATCAACCATTATTAATGCGTGCTGCTGCGGTGGATCCCTCCTGCTCTGGTCCTTTTGCGCCTGACGCCGTTCGGTTCGTGTCATGCCGCTATTCTTCTCCTTTTCT
This sequence comes from Cladorrhinum sp. PSN259, assembly GCA_033725935.1. NCBI lineage: Eukaryota > Fungi > Ascomycota > Sordariomycetes > Sordariales > Podosporaceae > Cladorrhinum > Cladorrhinum sp. PSN259. Next base: position 149,615 of record MU867122.1, read on the forward strand.
TCCTCTGACTTCTTGGGTTGTATTTGTTGTCTGGGTTGGGCAGGTGGTTCGCCGAACCCGTACCCGTTCAGTGTGACTGTACATCCTGCCTTGCGGGAAGTAATAGCGCTGTTTGCTTGTCGCGCTTTCAGGCCGTGTGAGTTGCGGGCCGTTGAGCCTGCGAGGCCTGAGAGAGCGTTGATGAGTGTTGATTTGCCTACGTTAGAGCGGCCGATGAGGCAGACTTCGGGGGTGTGTGGATTTCGTGGCAGTTCTAGGAATCGGCCGGCCGAGTAGAGAAACTTTGGGGCGTGAGAGGAGAAGATGTGTGTTGCGTGGTAGAGAGCTTCTGGGGAGAGGGAGACGGCGGGGACGGCGCGTTGGTTTGGATCGTTGGAAGGTGGAGGGAGGTATGAGGTCGGAATTATTGCAGGTAAAGAGCTCGTCTTGCGGTGCTTTGGCGGTGGTGGAATGTCCTGTGGGGGTGGTTTTGGTTTTGGTGGTGATGGTAGTTCATCCTCCTCCACTGATGCGACGTCCGCTTCCTCTTCCCAGAGCCATTGACCGTCCTCCTCTTCCAAGGCCTTTGCCTGTCGTTGATGTGCTCCCCGCTGTAATGCTTCAGGCGGTCTGCCGTTCGTCACCGATCTAGGCCGTTCAGTTCGAGCCCTCGCTCTTGGAAACCTGGGCGACGATGTGGAAAAGCAGCGAGCACAGAGAGCTGCTGCGGTGGTGGTCGATCGTATCGCAGTCTGGTGAATCACCGCGCGCCGAAGTGTTGGAGGCGTCGCGAGAACCGTCGCCGCTAACCTGAGAGTCGTCATGATTTATGTCAAAAACCCCCAGATGTCAATGGCAACCCAAAAATCGTCAACTGAATCTTTCTTTTCCCCTCGATCGTGTCGCGGGGCATCTTCTGTTCCCCAAACACCCGAGATACTTTTTTGGAACCGCCGATAAAGCGATAAGGGTTGGGGTTATACCAGCCAAAACCCCTCCATTCGCGCCAAGCTTGACTTTTTTGAGAGCTCTTCCAAGCATCCATCCCACCATAACATCATCACCAAACAAACTTCTCAACCCACGCTTTGATACCCTCCCAATTCTCACCCAACAACTTTTCTCCTTTTCCAGACAAGTTCAAAATGACGACCCAACAACCATCCCTCCTCACCCTCTACCGCTCCCTCCTCCGTTCCCTTCCCCCCCGCGCAATCCTCCAGTCCCCACGAGCGCCCCTCCACCAAACAATGCGCGACGCCTTCCAAAACCTAGACGCCAAAACAGTCCCCCAATTGAAGCAGTACGCCGCCTACCTCAAATCCCAACAGCAGTACGTGGAGCTCATTGAGCGGTATAACCCCGGAATGGGCATGGACGAGGAGGAGAGGGTCAGATTATCGGCTAGGAGGGTGGGCATGAACTTGCCCAAGGAGTTTGGGAAGGGTGCGAAGGAGTAAAAATATGGGAGGAAAGGTAAAAGGGCGTATTTGGAAGAAGAAAGTTGAAGAATAAGACGAAGCGCATTTAGACATACAACTGGGCGGGGGGTTTTTTTTTGGGGGGGGGGAGGTTTTTTGGTTCCTTGTCCCCCCCCTCGCATGGCGTTTGGACATTTTCACTTTTATTTTATTTTTCTCCGCGAAATCCTTGTACGATCACGAATTAGAGGAGATGGAGAATTGGATGGTTGTAAATTATTGGGATGATAGGGGAAAACGAAGGCATGGCGTCTGGTGTACTGATGCGGGGGAAAGGTGTGTGTGGACGAAGGTAGAGGTAGTTGCCTGGTGAGGTTATCGATCATGAACCATGCTCAGCCGGGAGGAGGGCGGTTCCACGGGATTATAGCGCGTGTCTGGATATCTATACGTGATCATTAGTGGAAGATTCTGTCAGTTTGAATAGTACCGAGGCAAGTTCCCGACGGTATTCATACTGACAAGCTCTTTTGCCAACCGAATAAACGTGAATGATCTTCAGGAGAGGTATTCTTCAAGTCGTTAATAATATTTTCCGCGCTTGGTGAGATCAGCAGAGTTAGTCGAGTGAGTATATATCAGAAAAGATGTCCGGTTAACGGCTATGGTGCTGTAATATAGATGTGGTATCTAGTCTGAACATGTACTAGTTCCCACCGTCACGCATGTTCACTCAAGTCAATTTGTTACCAGTGAAATTCTCGTGATCGTCTACAGAGGTAGAAGGTATCTAGAGACGGATGTCGTAGATATATATAACGACATTCTTCATAATTTTTACTGAAAGAAGAAAAATCCTTTTGATATTTAGGTTTCTTCCCGCCAAGTTCTCTTTTTTTTTTAAAAAAAAGGCAAAAAACAACAACAAAAACCAGTCGCCAATAAGTGATAAAAATGAATAGCCTTTCTTGGCCCTGAACCCCCGAACGTCCATCCAATGCTTTGATTTGCAAAAAAAGAAAGAATTCAAACCCATCAATCAAGTTTCCTTTCGTATCCCATCTGTATCGTCCATGGCGCATGTGAAGCTAAACAAATCTGTGTCTGTAAAGTGTAGGTATTTATAAAAGAAAACTCAAGGGGTATCAACAATCCGCCACCAGAAATTACCTAGTTCTTTTTCTCGTTTCCCCCCTCATACACCCCCCACACCTCCCTCCTCGAAACTCTCATCCCATCCACCAGTCTCCAGCAGCCACCCTCCAACTCTTTCCTTAACTCCATCCACCGTCTCACCTAGCGCACTGATCCACTGGTCTTGAACAACCCTAACCTTCTCCTTCAGGTCATCAGTCAGCCTTGTGCCCTCCTCGGTCTTCATGCTCTCAACCCTCGCAGAATCCATCGCGTCGTTTTCCATCGCCTTCGCCCTCGCCGAAACACAAGCCTCCTTAACCTCATGCAGCAAGCATAAAAGGTTAGTCTGACTCTCAATAAACTGGTATGTGCTCTTTTCGGCATGCAATAGCAAACTAAACAGGTACTGCAGTGGATGGTCGTAGTAGCTCGGATTCTCGGCATACTCGCTCGCTGGGATCTGAATATGGAATCCTTCCATGTCTTGCGGAATCTTATCCAAGACTCGTTTTAATGGCGGCGCAATGTCCCAGAATGCGTTAATCTGAACTTCCACGCCTCGAACTACGGTTTCTTCTACTACGTCGCGGAACTCTTGGGTGCGGCGGAGGACTTCTTCGGAGTGAGCGAGTGCACGCTTCGCTGTGTCGTCGACAAAAAAGGCCTCGGCTGATTTGACTTTGTCTTGCTCTTTGGCGAGCTTGTAGGGGGTCAGGACCATGTCGCGGTATCGATCATTGCGATCCGAAAGGAGGTCGTATAGCGCCCGGTGAAGAGTCTCGCGGGCCTCGAAAATCCATTTGAGGAGGGTCAGCTTCTCTAAAAGTTCAGGTTGTTCGTCACCCTCCTCTTGAGCCAGATTAGGATTTGACTTGTGGGTTTCATCAAACAGTTGGGAGCGAAGTCCGTCGAACAATTCGGTGGCTTTGTTGATGCGGGATTGGAGAATCTCGTTGACGGGCATGACGACGACTGTTTGAAAGTCTTCAAAGTCTTTCTTTTCGAGCTCTTGCACCTTGTTGTTTTCATCTGCTGTTGCTTCAGCTTCAATGGCTGCGGCGTCAGCATATCCAATGGCACCTGACGAAATATCTTGCTGGAGGTTCTGTCGCAGGCTTTGCCGGCGTTGCTTCGCAGCTTCGGCAGCTTCACTCCTCATTTTTAAGCTTCCTTGCTTGAATCCCTCCTTAATCTTGTCAATCTCGGTCATATCACCGACGATACGGATCGAATCGCGGACCTCTATCAGTTCAGGGTGGTTGTTATTCACGGCAGGATGGTGACGGGGATACGGTGGTGGGAGAGTCACCAGACGCGAAACATCCAGGGCATCAGGAGGATTTGGCGTATTGGGCGCCGTTGACGAAGAGGCAACGGAATTTCGAGAGGTGGCATGCGGTGTGCTGAGTGGATCAGCATCATGCCATCCAGTCTTTTCCGGGGGATAACTGTTGGAAGCGCGCTTGCTTGAGCTAGCGGGTGAGGATTGAGGTTCCTCTATCCATTGGAGAGCTTCACGAGCCTCCTTTGGAACACCCATATACTTTGACTCTCGTTTAGACCTTTCCATTCTTGATGAACCGGCTCCAGTCGAGTCTGCCTCCCACCAACGACTTGCTGGTCGCCCTCGCGAATCCTGCTCATCAAGGGCATCGCTAATACTCATACTCAGAATCGGTGACAGAGATGGCATATAATTCGTGCTTTGCCACTGATTGGGATTCGAGGAAGGCCCAGGAGAAGATGATGGACCGGCTGAGGTTGGCGTGTTGGCCGACGAGCTGGCATGGTTGTTGCCAAATGCAGAGTTCACTGACCCACGATGCGACCTGGGCTCTGAGGATTGCGGTGTTAATTCTACTGTCCCACTCGTTGCAGAAGTCATAGATTCTCTCCTCGCAGGCATCGGCCGGAATAGATCACGAGTCAAGTCAAGCACCTCAGATCCCATTGCCCCAATGGCGGCTCCGTATCGCTCTCTGCGTATTCTCGACTCGATAACGAAGAACTCGGCAAATAATCGAACTCGTTCCGCATCGTCGACAGCCAATGCCTCCTTTTTGGCAAATGCCGCAAACCTATCAACAGTTCCGCGAGCAAATTCCTCGCTATTTTGTGTGATGGCCATATGTTTTGTCAGGGAAAGCGACGGTGACAGCGGGGCAGAGAGAGGTATATCTGGGCCAGGCCCCCGATGTGTCGATGATGACCTGCTACCAGTTGGTGGTGTTGGCAAAGCCCTTGGGATAGTGGCATGCTGCCTTTCCGGGTGTTTCTGAGAATTTGGCGACAGTCTCGTAGGAGTCTCCTGGCCTGGCATCTGGGTCGAGCTTGCTCGAGGCGTCCTTGACTCTTCAAGGGATTCACCGGTGCGCGGTGTCTCAACACTCCGCCCTCCAGTCTTTGGTGTACCCCTTCCTATCGTCAAGCGACGTTGAAGTCCTCCAGGAGTGCCGGGTATAACAATATCGGAGAGAGGCTGTGGTGCGTTGGATGAATCCGTTGATGCCCGACCACTTCCTCTGGTGCGGCTCTCACTGCGTCGTTCAAGAAGTGTCTTATCCCCTCTTACAGCAGGGCTACGTCTTGTTAGTCCTCCAGATGAACCCGCTGACGACGTATTAGATTCGGGCATGATGCTGTTCGTGGAGCTTGCCACACTTGAGGTCTCTGCAGTATTCAGAGACTGCGGGTTTGTAGTTTCTGAGTGCTGCGAATAAGCAGGTTCAGGTTGTTGCTGAGCTGTCCCCATCTGTTGGGCAAATCCCGGCATATTATCCCCTTCTCTCCAATTAGCTGGCGTGGGTGGAACTGGACCGAGGGCAGCAATGCCACCTGGGGGAGGTCGGCGTGTTGGCGGTGATACAATAGGCTCGTTCCCCGTCGGCATCCGCTGCATACTTTGTGACCTGCTTGATGCCGGCGGTGGCCCTGGTGGCGGGGGCGGGACAGGCATTGCCGGGTCCCATCGCAGCTGTGATGATGATCGTGACCTTGCTGATGTCGGGGTCGCAACAGCCGGCGTCGAAGCTGCTCGTCTTGCGCCAGGTGCCAAATTCTGGATCGGATCGGGCTCTTGTCTCTGGGGCGGTATCTGCAAGGTCAATGGGCCGGGATGGCCAGATATTGCTCGGGAAAGGAGGCCACCAAGGGGCCGAGATAATTGCTGTGGGTGAGGATCTATCGGCGTGCTTGTTTGTTCAGCCTCACGCCTTCTCCCAAGTGAGGGTAGACCAAATCTCCTTTCACGCGAAGCCCCTCTCGTGCCAGGAGGAGGAGGGAACGATGTCGTTGCCGCTGGGGAATCTGTAGGTACCCTGGAAATCGGCGGGGGTGGGGCTCTTGCGACGGAGATATTTGCGCCTGTTTGAACCTGATCAAATGTCATGCTCATTGGGCGACCACTTCGAGGAGGCGAGTATGGTGGAGGCGGCAGAGGGGATCCTTTCACACTGTCAATCACTGGCGTAGTCACCATTACATTGAACTCAAACACTCACCTTGAGGTTCTTGATAGGGTTGAGCAGGCGGCATGTGTTGCATTCGATCGGCTCCAACAACTGGAGAAGCAACCCATTCTTGGGGATTATATGGCTGCATTGCGCTTAAGGGAGTCTGGTTCGATGAAAAGGCGCCATGAGAACTCACTGACATGGCCGAAAGAGGCGTGTTTGCGGCATTCTGGCCATGGAATGATGGTACACCCAACGATTGTGTGAGGAGGGGATTCAGTCCAGCACGAAGCCGTGCGGTTGGATCCCGTGAGGAACTCATTAGAGGTTGCATATTGTCGTCGTCTCAGGCGCTGAGTGAAGTCGTCCCCGCAGTCTCAATCCGACACCAGACAGACCTTGTCGTCGTCCTCCTTACCACGCCATCCACAGCCAGGATATATCTCGATTCGAAGTGCTGTGAGTCGATCACTAACAAGCCATCACCTGAATGTGAATTGACAACGATGACTGCGCAATATGTCGTCGTCGTGCAGGTTGCAGTTGGCGTTGAACAGCAAATGGGACGGATCCAAATCCGCGGCGCGGGTGAGGAGCGTTACAAGCAGGAGTTAAAAGAGGGATTGCTGAAGAATAGGCTATGCCGTAACCGGCCACTGCAGAACACCCCCTGGTCTGCCTCCCTGTTCCCTGCGACTCTGGAGGTTACATGTACTCACGTACCGCATGTATATTAACTGAACAGTCGAACCTGCATAGACGTGTGCGGGATCCGGCCACCCGCTTTAACCTGGCCTTGCGGATGAAGCTTGGCGGTTTGGAGTGCCTTCCAAGACGGGCCTTCTCCAGGAGGGGTTTCGCTCCGTGAATGTCTTTGCAACGGTGCAATATATTAAGCAAGGTAGCTGGCCACCTTTATATTGCTGCATCCAGAACTCTGTCAAGTCCGGCATCCACTCGTTAATACCGTGTCCCGCCCGTTCAGATGCTTTTGCCCAAGTTGCACCCGGAAAAATCACAGTGATGGAGGGTGTACGGCGTACGATATCTGCCTCATGAACCATGCTGGCTCGCCCCTCACCAATGACTGCTGGTCCTAATCGTGCAGGCCAGGCAGGACGGACGCACACAGAAGAGGCTAACCAGGAAAAGCTCGGTGCTGCAAGACACAAACCCGCAGATGCCTCGTGGATCCCGCACGGCTTCTCGTTGGCCATGCCAGTTACTGGCGGCGCATGGTATCCACGATAACGTTCAGCACGTCCCAGAGAATGCACAAACGACGTTCCTGCGGTAGCGGGAGGCTGTTATCGTAACCCTCATCGTGCCATTGTCACCATAGCGATTTCTTCTTCTCTTGGCACCGTCTTGACAGGATGATCGTGGCAATCATCGACCGACGCAGAGGAGAGGAGACGGAAGGGTCGGTCGAACTCAGTAAGTCCAGAAGCCGTGATTGGTCTGGCCCTCCTACTATGCCGGCAATCTATTCTTGGTTGTGGGCAAAATGAGGGAGCTCAACCTTGATTCGTCGGGCCCTGTGAAAATGGGTCTGTGATGCATGTTGTCGGCGCTTAACTTCTGCGCGATGTGATTCGATTGCTGCAGTGGGTGCATTAGCGGATGGCACATGGCTTTCCAAGACAGGCTAGACCGTTCTCGGATTTTGAATCCCGTTTTCACACTTGACGCGCCGTGTACAGAAAATTGGGAGATCCCCTTGTGTCCATGTGTTCAAGCCTAGATTCCTTGTAGCGATGCCCCTGATTCGACTCACGGACCACCCAACTTCAACCACCATGCAAGTCGACCACCCCTCGTGAAAGTCCTGCAATGTCTGATGTCCCTTCCACCGCTCCTTGCGACGGTGGTGGCACCTATGGGCTCCATTGAGGCGACCTCGAGGCAAGCAGACCAAATCATTGAGGATTAGATCCTGGCCCCCACCCCCACATCGAAGCTTTGGTGAACCATCGTAAGTCGGGAAGCATCGACGTGAGGTTGGTTGTGAGCTTTTGACTGGTGCTCTGGCATGGTGGTATTAATCAGCGGAAACCGACACCATCATCCCACAGAAGAACCCCATCAGACAACAGCCATGTGCCAATCCCCACATGAAGTCTTGGACATCACGAAGCTGTCAGGATTCAAGCATTGGCTGCCCAATAAGACTCTGAAGACACCGGGAGTTTAGCTTATCCCCACATTCGCCGCCCAGGAGGAAAGAAAGTGGATGTGATGAAGCTCTAAAAATAGAGACGGGTTTTCATGGGGAGATGCCTCGGTTTTAGTGCATAGAACTCTTGGTGATTTTGATTGAGATCAAGGCTGGCCTTGGATTTTCTGTGTAATGTGAATCCTGAGGATATCGATGCGAGCCACATATCAGCATCGGGACAGGATCTTCCCGGAATTGTGCCTTAACTCCATGCCTCGATGGTACGCTATCGCATTTCGGGTCCGTGCCGTCCATCGGAAGGCTTTCAGGTTCGGTCTTTATGCAAAGCTGCCGGTGCCACAAATAAGCAGCAGGAATCTGTGATGAACTTTGTCAGCTGTCTCGATGAGGGCACTTTGTCGAGAAGGTTTCCGCCAATGCTCTTTGGCGGCTTGTAATTGAAGGCAATATCGAAGGAAACCCGTACTGGCGACTGCTGATGTTGGCGTTGTTCCGGATATGACGCCGTGCAACAAAAACAATATCAAAGATGGAAACGTTGTCCCGTCCTTGGGCTCCGACATGCAGAACAACGTCGGCAGGGTGCTGCATCCACCTATATGGATGCAATGTCGTGTTGCCAGTAGTGCCGATGGGCAGGGTGTCAACACAGGGCGTGCTCTTTAGAGTTGGTGATTGAATCTCTTGTCATATATTATTAACTACCAATACTGAATAGCGAAGACTAGAAATGAGAGAAGATGCGCTATCGACGACCGATAGAAATAGTGTAAAATGAAGAACGACGATCAATAGGAATAAATCTGTTAACTGGCGTACACAGATTATCAATATTGACGTGTACCTGACGATCTGCCAGAACCCCGCGACACCGGAAGTCAACCTGGAAAAATCCCCAGAGAAACTCAACTGGAGGCCAACCCCGCCATTGCCCACTGCTCAGCAGCAACAATGTTCCGGGCGCAGTTACCCCACCAAAGGCGGTCAGGGACGATACTGCCATACTCCACCGCTCCCCTGGAGCCTGCTGAGTTTTCTAGAGCTTTCCAAACTGCTCTCTGCGAACTTCCCATTTCCTTAATTTCTTTGGGCGCAGCCCGGTTTAAAACACTCCCCAATCTTCTTCTCTGTTATTTTTCATCAACACAACAACCACCACATTATACAGGTATGTCGCGCGCATTTTCTAATTCCAATCATGCCAATTGCTTGCATGATGATTTTCCAGCTGGCACCAGTCATAGGGCGACTTGTACTCCCTTCCCTTGATGACGAAGCTGCGGTCTACCAAGACCATCTCTGATTAAGCATCAATTACTTCAGTTCTTGATACGCATCTTTCTAGGGACGGCTGCTGACCAAGTACAGATACTAATTTTTAGTTTCATTCTCCTTCCGTGCTACAATCTCCAGAAACCACACACAAAATGGTTCTTCACAATCCCAACAACTGGCACTGGGTGAACAAGGATGCCTCACCATGGGCGAGGAAGTGGTTTGAGGACAACCTCACCACGATCGAGGCCAAGGAGGGAGATGTGACGGCCAAGATTAGCAAGGTCGTCAGCATGGATGGAGATGTCGATGTGGCTCAGAGAAAGGGCAAGGTTATTACGATTTTTGATGTCAAGTTAACGCTGGAGTATACAGGTACGTACTTGCATAGAATAAAAAACACATATTTCCTCCATACTTTTCCACCATTCATTGTCCAGACATTTCGTGAAACCCCTGCAAATGCAACCGTAGGCTAAAATCTTTGCTTTGCAGGCTCCACTGCCGACGATGACAATGTTTCGGGTACCATTACCGTTCCTGAGGTCTCGCACGAGCTGGAGGAGAGCGAGTTTGTGGTAGGTCACATATTTGTAACAGCATGCCCCGGGACAGTCGACTGAGTCGTTGGTTACAGTTTGACATCGACATTTACTCCGACTCCAAGGAGAAGCAGCCAGTCAAGGACCTGGTAAAATCCAAGATTGTCCCCCAGCTCCGCTCCGAATTCCTCAAGCTTTCCCCTGCCCTTGTTGCCGAGCATGGCAAGGACCTCCAGCATGCCCCCGGTTCCAACCCTTCCAGCGGGTTCAGCACCCCCAAATACCATCCTCCCACCGGAGCCCAGGCCGATAAGCTTGCTGCGTCCACCTCTACCCAGACGAATAAGGGCAGCATCGTCAACACCACTACGGTGACCGACACCGAGGAGTTCCGCACCACCGCGGAGCAGCTTTACCAAACTTTTACCGACCCTCAGCGGATAGCCGCCTTCACCAGGGCACCTCCCAAGGTTTTCGAGGGCGCTAAGAAGGGTGGCAAGTTCGAGTTGTTCGGTGGTAACGTTTCAGGAGAGTTTCTGGAGCTAGAGGAGCCGACCAAGATCGTTCAAAGCTGGCGTCTGGACCAGTGGCCCACCGGTCACTACTCTCAGCTGAAGATTGAGTTTGACCAGAATGACGTTGATAGCGTCACGGTCATGCGTGTTGAGTGGACTGGCGTTCCTGTTGGCCAGGAAGAGGTTACTAAGAGGAACTGGTTGGAGTACTACGTCCGCAGCATCAAGAGGACTTTTGGGTGAGTTGCAGCCGTCACCATTTTCTAGTTTGGGACCAACTAACAAATCTCTGCAGCTTTGGCACTATTCTCTAAAATGATAAATAGACACGGAAAAGGCGCTTGGTTTGCTCTGACCAGGTGATAGGAGGATCTTGGGCGCGCGAATTCCATGTTAGCACACATTACTTTACTGATGAACAGCCGGGATACGGCCAGAAGTTATGGCGACACGAATTAAGAACAAATGAGGAATGACATTTTAATCTTTTGAAGCCTGCAAGGGTGCCAAGGACATCTGGAGCAGGAAAGTCTTGTCGATCCTGAGCCCACGTGATGTGCAAGTCAAAGCAGGTTATCAGCAGCGTCAATCTGATCCTGCCCCTCCTTTCCATTGTAAAAAACCATACATCTCATAGTTCATCCTCATATATACTACCGCGAGTCTCAGAAGAAATGGCACCCATCCTCAACATCGCCACTATCCAATTCCGTCCCAAAGTAAGTTTCACATCACGGATGATGATGTCATCCACACCACTCGCACATTTCACCATCCAGGCCCCCAGAGCTCACATGTATGCATACACAGCCCCTAGCCGTCGAGGAAAACTTCGCACTCTCAGCCTCTTACATCCGCCATGCCGCCTCCCAGGGTGCAGATATCGCAGTCCTCCCAGAATACCACCTAACATCGTGGTGTCCCGACGAGCCAGGATTCATCCAAGCATGTCGGGACTCAATGCCTTACCTGTCAAAATACCAAGCCCTATCCTTCGAGCTAGGCATACACATCGTCCCTGGAACAATCTGCGAGGTCCATCCTTCTTCTTCTTCTACTCCCTCCTCCGAGTCTGCTACCGACAGCGGTCCATCAAAGGACGAAATCGAAATCCGCAACATGACATACTTCATCTCCCCAACACCAACCCTTGACATAACCAACAACAAAAAAGAAGGAACAATAAAAGGTACCTACCAAAAGAAGAACCTCTGGCACACCGAACGCCCGCACCTGACCGCCGCGCCTCTCTCCTCCCCCCACCAATCCTTCGACGTCCCCTCACTTGGAACCTGGCCCGCTAGTGAGACTGGGACTGGGACTGGGACTGGGACTGGGACTGCCCCAATAAAAGTAGGCCTCCTGATATGCTGGGACGCAATCTTTCCCGAAGCGTTTCGGCCCCTGATGCAGACGGGAGCCGACCTGATAATCATCCCCGCCTTTTGGTTGCTCGAGGATTTCGGCGAAACTTCTCCCTCGAGAACCAAAAGAGCGCGAGAGGCAGAAAAAAAACTGTTGGAGTCGTTGATCACCACGAGGGCGTACGAAAACACCTGCACGGTCGTGTTCGTTAATGCCGGCGGAGGGAGCCAAGTAGCTGGCGCGAGCGTCGCGTTGAGTGGTCAAGATGATGACGAAAAAAGCGCCGTGATGTGGATGGAAGAGGAAGGAGTCAAGATAGTGGCGGTTGACCTTGGAGAGGATAGAAAGCTTGAAGGACGGTATAAAATTAGGGAGGATTTGATGAGGGTTTCGGCTACTGAGAAGGATAGTATTGTGATGAAATCTAAGGAAGTGGAAAGGGGGAATATGGGTTGAGATGATGTCTCAGATGTATGGCTCGGATGCTTTTTTATATATTTTTGATATATATTTATATATATTACACGTATTGAGAAGTAGCAAATGAGGACTCGAAGTTCATTGAAGTAGATGTGATAGCTGTTTTCGTGAGAATCCCAATATGGGTCAAAACTTCCAGAAGGTTTCTATGGTTGCCATTAATGGCTAGTCTTGAAGGCAGGAGCTATTATAATGCTTATTAATCCTGAAACCATCAGAATGCTCTTGGGGTTTATCTTCAGGCTTTTGATACCTTGGGTCCCTCATATTAATTCCATTAACACCACAATTAATGCCGACTTATACACAAATACATATCATCACAGCAACCAAAAAGAACAAATATTACATTCAATCTCAGCAATAAAGCAGGACCCATTGCCCACCAAAAGACATTACCTATCGCTTTCCTTCCACCTTTCTCTATCCGCTAGTCTCACAACTACTGCGATTGCCACTCCCGCTTAACTTTCTCAGAAACGAAACAAAACTTAAACCAGGCAACTACCTATCGACTGAAGAAGAATGAAATAGAAATGAAGAAAACGGAAAGATTCACAATAAGTATAACCTCCTCAACCTTCTTACCGATTATCACTCCTTGTTCCTTGCTCCAATTTTGTCTTTCCTCAACCCTTTTCTCCTTGATCTTTCTCCCACCCACCCTTAGTCCTAACGGCCTCCCCTCGTATTCCGAGATTAAACCCTTTCTTCTTTTACTGCCCCACCAAGTGCACCCAGTAATGCTGAATCCCGCCCAGTTCCATCCATCAGTCCGTCGCGCCGATCCGTATGCAGAGAAAAGGCAATCTTTGTGTGGTGTCAACATGTCAACTTTCCGGGCTGAAAACAGAGACCAAACCAAAACTCCAAATGATCAACCCCCACCAACTCAAGAAAATCCCAACCTGAAAGAAATAATGTGAAACAGGTGGATAAAGAATCGAAAGGGTTATTTTGGATGTTCCCGAAAACAAGAAAGAACAAAATACAAGACACGTCTAGATACATGCAATAGTTATTGTTGCTGATGCTGTCGATAAAAATTCCCAGCAATTCCAAAGCCCAAAACAGCCCCTTGGGAGTGTTGTAAATCGATATTTTTCGTTATTTTTTAAGACAAGTGGAATGCTCCCTGGCCTTCCTTGATGGCGGTAAAGAGCCGTTGCTTGAGAGTATCGATACTGCTATAATCGGGCAGCTTGAGGTAGTTGACACACGTCATGACGCTAGGAAGGTAGTCATCTGAGGTATAGGGAGCCTCACTCGGCTTGCAGACCACCGTGAACATTGGAGTTAGTGCCTTAAAACCTGTGCACAAACAAACATGTTAGTTATCATCCTAGAAGAGGAGAGCACGAAAATGACATACCTCCGATGGGGAGCTTTGGACTGCCAGTAGTGAACTGCAAGAAATCACGACGTTGGGTTGGAGTCAGCTCGCTCATTGTCTGGAGCAAGTTCCTGACACTCTTGCTATCCATGTTGTAGCCATGATCCGCCTTGATAGAGTCCATGAGCGCTAAAAGATCGTGATATCAGTAAAAAGTTCACCATTCTGATGTTTGCAAGAAAAACTTACTCTCAAGTGACCAATCCTCCTCCACTCGGCCAAACAATGCGCAAAGCTCATCTGGCGTAAACGCGCTCAGGGCTGAGTATGGGAAGACCTGCGAGAAGCCTGTGCGGAATGCATCCACCTGGCGGCGGACGCCGCTGCCCAAAGTCAAATCGATAACCTTTTCAAGGTACAGGTCAACATTGTCGATGGTAAGTCTGGTCTGAGATCCGTTAGGGATGAGGTCAATCTCAGGATAACCAGGCAAGGTGAAATCAAGGTAAAGATCATCGAGTTTGATCTTGTCAATGACAATGTGCTCTATGGCGTGAACCTTTTGTGCCGCGGTGAGGTTTGGGTTCTCATCGATCTCCTTCTTGGCCGTGGCAAACTTCTTGATGAGCATCAAAGATCTTGCAACGACAGGATCCACTGACTTGACTGCTCCTAGGGAAGGACGCACGGCGTTTGACTCGTCACCAATACGGAAGAAGATGGGGTTGAAGTTGAGATCGATGATGCGCGAATCAAGCATAGACCGTGCGACAAACTTGCCAAGGATCCTGAAGAGGTGAAGAATCTTTTCTCCTTCGACGGAGGTGCCGAACTCCTCGCTAATCGGACGGGGGAACAGTCCGGTTGGACCCGAAATAAACTCACCGCCCGCACCCGGATCATTGTCACGCCAGATCTTGAGCTTTTTCTTGCAAAATTCCTTCGAGACGGTTGAGTAGAACTCGAGGGTCGGGCCCAAGCCGGTACCAACCTCCTCGAAGTACTCGATCTCGAGGATGCTCTGCGAGGCTCCATAGAGCTCAATGACTTTGATGGCGGACTCCAAGATCTTGGGGCGTGCGATCCGCACTTTTTGGCGTTGCAGTCTGCCAAGGAACGGCCTCTCGTCTCGACGGTCCCTTCGAGCTTCCTCCTGAGATTGAGCATTTTGCCAACGGCTCATGGACCGGGCATACCCGAACGAAGTGGACTGTAGGAAAAGATGGCGCGTCTCAAATGGGAAGAGGAAGGGGTACAACCTCGCCAGATCCTCGCTCCAGCTTGGAAGGCAGTTGCTAGCTACAATAAGAGGTTCTTCCAATTGGCGGTTAAGCTTGGCGGTGAGCTTGGTGTTGACGAACTGCGACAGCGGTTCCACGTTGACCTTGAGAGTCTCCTTGTTCTCAACGAGCACATCATCGATGTTGGCATTGAGATCGTGGAGCTTCTTCAGCAAACGCAGAATCGATGCTGTGGTGGGGTACTTTGCCAAGGATCCAGGCGTGATACCGTCTTCGGCCTCGGATCCTGCATCAACGGGAGCGGCGAATGAAGTCGGCTCAGGAGGGGCGGGGCCAGGCACGCGCCGGAATTTGACGGTGTGCAAGGCTGACCACAGGTTACGACTCTGGTAGTCATTCGACGAGGCTGTAGAGCTGTGAATAGCCCGGTAGATGGTGGTCTCGTAAGGAATCACCTTGCCATTGATGCTGAACTCTAGGTGCCAGTCCTGAGGAGTCTGAACGGCGGCAGCATACGACTGGCCGGGACGTGACGAAGTAGCAGGGGTTGGACTTCCTTGCAAAGCTGCAATAAGGGCATTTGAGCGGCTAGGAAGTGAACTGCCGGTTTTGGTCTGAGATGGAGTGGGAACTCGGGTGCCATCCTCCTTGCGAGCCGTGATTTTGCCTCCAGCAGCCACCTCAAGGTTGACAGCTGACGGGTCTGGGGTCGGAGCGTCATCCATACCTTCATCCAGATCACCTACGACGTCGAGGGCACTATCATCACCCATGTCCTCGTCCTCATCATCGTCGGACAATTGCTTCTCGTCCGCGCATTCCAGGGCGTTCTCGAGGTCATCTGCATCCTGAGGCGGGGCGGCTGGGGGAGCTGGTGTGGACTCCGTGGCTGCTTGGCGGCGCGCAGACCGACGCAAACCACTCTTTTGCCTTGACGACGGCTCTGGAGTCGCAGGAGCCTCACTTGCAGGCTGCGTTTTAGATTTCGACTTGCGAGTAGGCCGTGAGCTAGAAGGCTGACCAAACGCTCCAGGAGGTGGCGGCGGGGTCGAGTGACTGGATGGGGGAAGTGAGCTCATGAGGCGAGCAGCGGCAGCGCTCATGGGTAGGCCTGAGCTGGCCATAGCAGCGAGAGCGCGCGTGACTGCATCCCTTCTGTCCTTACGGGGGCGATCAGACATGCTCACTCGCGGCCTCAGGTAGTCATCCAGCGACTTGAAGCAGGAGATAGCGTGAATAGAGACCATGATACTCCGATAGTTACGGGGGATATCGGAATCTTCATCTGCCATCAGCTTGAGGCGAATTTGCTTTGCAAGCATGTTGGCCGCGCTGCTGCGATTACCATCAAACGAGTTATGATGCACGGTAAGGACTTCAAAATGTTCAGATCTGCTTAGCAAGTCTTGGAGTTTGTGGATCAGAACGCTCAAGGGAGTTGCAGGAGAGTCTGCCGTAGCCGTCTTAGGCTTGGACTTGACGGTATATCCCATAAAAACCTGGAGGAATGTTGCATGTGCCATATTTGCGAGATGTTCATCGGGGTTGCTGAAGACCTCTTCGAGGACACGAACAACACCAGAAGCGAGCAGTTCGGCGCTTGTAACACTCTCCAAAACGTCAGAGTCAAAGTAAGAAGCTAGCCTCTCAAAGAGCTCCTTGCCATTCCCGAAGGGCTGACTGGTCGAAGTGGGCTGCAGGTAGAAGCTCTTTAGATCCGCAGCCAAGGCTAACAGATTTTCCATGATCTTGGTTGCCTTCTTCTTCAATGCCTTCCCCTGCTTCTCCGTCTCATGTACTTCAAGGAACTTCTTAGCGATATGAGCAATCCTCGTCTTGGCGGACGGGAAGTCAGAGATTAAGTGGCGATTAGGACCGTCAAGAGACATGGTGGAACCTTCGGAGCTAACTGGGGAGGCCGACATGTCATGATGGTGATCATCGTCGTGATCGTTCTCGTTGTCGTCGTCATCATCCTCATCGCCATCATCATCGTCTGAGGAGTGGTGAGATGGCTCACCATCGTCATCGTGCTCGTCTTCGTCAGCATCGGAATCTTCTTGTTCAGAACTATTATCACCAGCTTCGGCGGAAGCCCCAACTGCCGGCTCGGCTTGAATTTCGCCCTCTGAATCTGATTCATGTGGTCGCTGGGCGGACTCCTCAGTGGGAGACCGAACCTCTGCCTCGGGCTCTAGAATAGAAAGTTTACTGATTTCTGCGATGACGCCCTCGCGATATAGCTGATATCGGTATACTGAATCTAGGCGGCTAAGGAGCAGCTCGGTTGCCTGCAGAGCATACTCGACGAGTGATGGGTGATCCTGCTGAGAGAGGATTGATGCCAAAAACGAGGCGTAGGAGACTGGTTTGAGAGCCTCGACCAAGATGCCTACGTCCAGATTCGAGAGCATTTTGATCTGGGCAGTCAAAACCTTTTGTCGAACACTCAGATTGACGGTGCTGGAATACGCATCTGTGAGTGTGGGAAAGAGGATCATGGCGAAACGCCGGACTTCGTCCTTGCATCCCTCAAGAAGCTCAATCCGCTTCTCATTGGTGGTCTTTTTGCGTGGGGTAAGAGACGGCGTAACATGCTCTGTCGGAGAGTTCACATCGATAGAATCACTCGTTCTGAGTTCAGACGGCCGTGGTAGGCTCGGTAAGAGCTCGCAGATAACGTTCAGTGTCTCGATAATCTGCTCCCGAGGACGATGAATCAATGCCTGCATGATAAGGACGCTATCAAGCTTAGAGGCGATGTCCTCGGTGCCGGACGGAGGGGATACACCGGTAAGGATCTGATAGAGCGTCTCGACCACATTCATCTTGAAAAGCTCGGCAGATAGCCTCGGGCTAGCCTTTGCAGTGATGGCCAGAACCCGCAGAAACTGGGTGTGAATATGAGATCCAATAAGATTGGTGGTGCCCGGAAGCAAGAGACGCAGGACAGCCTGCAGCAGCTGGGCGCTCACAAGCTCTTCAAGCTTGTGCGGGAAGAGCCGGAAGCTTTCGACAATACGTGTTACACACAGCGACGCCTGTTCCACAACTCGCTGGTCGTTGCTACCTAGGACATTGAGCAGAATAGGCATGACATCCCTGACAACAGGGAAATGTTCTTCGTGTAGACCGCGGCAGCAATTTGCAGCTGTGGTGACGGCGACCCGCTGGGTTCCAGTCGCAAAGAAGTCCAGGTACGATAGGCATGCCGTCAGGCCACCTTCGCGGACGATTTGTTGCGGGTACTCCACAGATATCTTCTCTAGGGTACTCAGGGCCTGCTCAGCCAGGTCGATAAACGATATCTCGAGCAATTTCTGGCAGAGAATTGGAATGGCGTTACCGAACACAACATTGCCAGCACTTCCAGGAAGTGCCTCCATCAAGTTAGCCAAGCATCGGCATGCCAGAAGCATAATCTCCGGATTCTCTTCTCCCGTAAGCTCGTTTGGCTGCATCAAGACCACCAGTTCCTTAACGAATTGGTCTGGTGAAAAGTGACCCGAGAGGTTGTCCTCATTCGAGACGAGAAGAAGCTCCGAGAGTTCTTGCAAGGCAATGAGTTGGATTGTGGGGTCATCCTTTTGCCGAAGGTTGCTTAAAATCTCTCGAAGTCTGCTGGATATGCCCGTCACCATGCCAGTCAAAGCTCGGAGGGTACTGGTAAGACCATGCACTCCTCCGGGGCCACCGAAACCACCGAATGGATCCACGTCATCGTCATCATCCTCGTCGTACCGATTCAACGGCTCGTCATCATCGTTATCGTCGCTATCATCGGGGTACTTGTCCTCGGGAGGCGGCGGAGGTGGTGGAGGCGGGGGAGCTGCTGTTCCCCTCTCGTCTTCTTCGGTGCCACCCATTACAATGTCTTGATCTTGAGTCACACTGCTGGCGTTTCGTTTGGATCGACGGGTCGAGCCCGAAGAAGAAGGGGCTGGTTCATCTGGGAAAAGTTTGATAAGAGGGTGTAAGATTGTTGGGGGTGGGGACCGGGAACATACCTTGAGATTTTTTCTGCTTGTGCCGACTGGACCGTCGACTGGATGACGTCGAGGGTGGATTCTCTGGGGGGTTAGCAAGACCTGCTGGTGCTCTGCTCCGATGGTTAGCTTCTACCCTCATTTCGACGACGCCGAATCGGCATGATGGGCCAACGTACTCAGGGCTCGACATATTCACCGGGGCCTTGTCCTTCTTGCGACGCGCTGAGGCAGGAGGCCTGGCGGGGGTGAGGGTGGGTGGTGGAAGTTGAGCCTGGGCTTGAGATGGTGTCTGAGCAACTCTCTGCCTCTTGGACCTGCGAGTTGAAGATGTTGGCTCTGTAGTATTGTTATTTTGGGGAGGGCTTGTGTCGTTGGCGCTTTTACGTTTCCGGGTACTCGGTCCGCGGGGCGCAGTGCTCGGAGCTACGGGTGGGGTGCCTCTCGAGGACGGGGATGAAGTAGAGACAGACGTTGGCGCCGCGGATGCAGCTGCGGGTGTCGTGCTGCTTCTCGAGGCTGCCTGGCTCGCAGCTTGACGAGTGGCCGAGCGGGTGACTCTGGACGACATGAGTAAATATGTGGCCAAGACTCCTCATCAACCCAACAAGGCCGATGATTAGTGGGCCAGCTGGGAAATTATATTGAGGTAGGAGAAGTGGGAGGGAATTCAAATTTTAAAAGAACAAAGTAGACAAAGCTGCGTGTAGCGGAAGGTGCGAGGAGGGGTGAAAAGAAAGTGCGTAGCCAAGGTCGAGTCGGTTTGCGAAGTGCGGTCATTGACAATCGAGATAGGTTCTCGTTGCTCCTGCAGCGCCGAAGATGCGGCAGACTGAGGATGACCGATTCAGAAACCCGGACCCGGGGGGGTTGACAAAAAAAGCTTGTTTGAGGTCATAGGGCAGGGGCGAGTAGGTAAATTGCAGGTAGGTAGGAAGTAAGTTGGGATTGATGGAATAGATTTCGTGGAACCATGGGTAATGGGCATGGTCCGGCAGCAGACAATAGGGCACAGCAGCACCAGCAGCCAAAGAACCCAAGGGAGTGCAAAGGTGCACGCAGCGGGGTTGAATCATGACAATTTGAACCTTTGCACCGTGGCGAATGATGTGATTTGAAGGGGAGGAAACTCATTCAGTTTGTATGTGCATACCTTGAGGAGGAAGGCGATGCGCGGGACGAGGCAGGAGCAGATGCAGCACCCGGACTGCCACTTGCACTCAGGCTCAGGGGAGCAGTGGTTGGTGAAGGAGGTATTGGTGAGGCGGAAGTAGTAGTAGGGATCGGAGACGAGGTCTGATGGGGAGGCAGGCGCACTGGATGATCGTTATCCGTATCGAGGGCCGATCTGGAGCGCTGGTTTGCAGAGCGTCGTTCTGCCATGGATTACGCCATGGGGAGAGCTGGGAGATGTGTGTTCGAATGAAGTCGGAAAATGCAGAACGGAGACGGGGGCGCGGCGGGCAGACGGACACCTAGACGGCAACACAGGTGATTCGGCGCCAACGTTGACTGTACTCCCAAGATATCGATGCTTATCTGGTCCCGTCGCTGGGTGGAGATGGATATTGTGGTGCTGAAGGCAGTGACTGCCTGTCGGTGGTTTGAGGTTGGTGGGTTTGGGTTGTTCGCTGCTGCTGCTCGTGGCGCCTCACCCCCAGCACATTAAGATCCGTGGATCCCTGCACCCGCTTCGGCTCTTGGCGTCGTTGTGACGGTAATGGAGCACAGACCATAGGGGGTGATGTGGCAGGTAAATGTTACAATCTTACCCATTAATTACAAGATTACCTACTTGTACACTGCCAAATCCGATGTTGTTCTTGGCCAGCTCTCCGATTTCCGGTCTTTGTCTGCAACTTGTGCAGCTCAAAATTCTGGATGCGGTGGCACATGAGGCCGCTACCTAAGTTTTAGGTTTCTTGAGACACACAGGATGAAAAGCTCCAGAAGTCACAAATCTCTTGGTGGCTCTAGTTTCTGCTACTTGTTTCGGCAATCGCTGCTGTAGCATTCGGAAATGAAAAGGACATCATATAGCACCGATAAGGCTGACATAGATACTTGAAGGTGAAGTAATAGCCAGTGACTATTTCTATGTCGCCAGCGTGCACATTGTCCCTGAATAATAATGCTATCAGAAAACTTGGGGAATGGATGGGGCAAGAGGTTCTTGACTTTCTGCTAGTATTAAACTCTACGGACATCCCTGCATTGATGCCGACATTTCAAGGGTGATGTGGCCTAGATAAACCGATGAGCTCGAACGAGCTTATTAGAAGTAAGAGGTGAGTATTATGAAGAGAGGAGTTGAAGAATATGAGAGTTCAATGAACCAGTGCGAAAATAAATAGGATTAAAATGCGAATGGAAATGTTTGCCAAGAATATGGGGTCAGGTGAACAGTGATCTTCCCCCGCGCTTACCCCTGAGCGCCAAGGAGACATCCGGTCGGCTGGACCCTACCAACAACCGGGGACTGACAGATAGCTTGTTATTGACGGCTTCTATCGGCACAAGTGACGTCGTCCACCGGCTTTCTCACCTTGAAAACCACATTGGCATCTCCCATTTGGAAAACTACTAAACAGAAACGTGATTAATTAGAAGTGTTTCCTCCTTGTGTCCTTCCTCCTTCTGTCTCCCAAGCTCGTCGTACCTTGTCCTTCCAGGCTGTCTTGCCCAAAATGAAGAGAATCGCGCGACGACCTCCCACGTCTTCCCAATTATTGCGACGCCTCGTCCCACAAACGGCGGTGACGCCCTCAAACCACCATGCTCGTCGAAATGCCAGTTCCGTCTCCCAGCGCCCTGATTCCACCCACATCATGTTTCCCGGCGCTATCAAGTCAGCTTTCAGTAGTACCATGCGCTTCGAGCAGCCGGCCGAATACCCTGCGCTGCCGACCTATCGCGCCGTTGATCAGCACGGCGTGGTAGTTGATCCCAACTTTGTGCCGGATCTCAGTGATGAAGAGGTCATCAAGTTGTACCATGACATGTTGACGGTGTCTATCATGGACTTGGTCATGTTTGACGCGCAACGCCAGGGTCGCCTCAGCTTCTACATGGTGTCTGCGGGAGAGGAGGCCGTCTCGGTAGGGACAGCATCCGCCCTAGCTAAGGAGGATGTCATCTTTTGCCAGTACCGCGAGCAGGCCGTGTTCAAGCAGCGCGGATTTACGCTGAGTGATTTCATGAACCAGTTGTTTGCCAACCAAAAGGACCCAGGGAAGGGAAGAAACATGCCGGTTCATTATGGAAGCAAAGAGTTGAATATTGTATGTTACGCTTGTTGTGTGAAATAGATGAAGAAATATGCTAATCATTTTTTAACAGCACACCATCTCCTCACCTCTTGCGACACAGCTCCCGCAAGCTTCAGGTGCAGCGTATGCCCTAAAGATCCAGAGGATGCAAAATCCGGATACACCTCCGAGGGTAGTGGCGGCCTATTTTGGTGAAGGCGCTGCGAGTGAGGGTGATTTCCATGCGGCCCTGAACATTGCAGCAACCAGGTCGTGTCCAGTTATTTTCATCTGCCGAAATAATGGATACGCCATCTCTACGCCGTCACTGGAGCAGTACAGAGGTGATGGTATTGCAAGTCGAGGTATTGGCTATGGCATTGAGACAATCCGCGTGGACGGTAATGATCTGTGGGCTGTGAGAGAGGCCACCAAGAAGGCACGCGAGCTTGCTTTGCAAGATGGTGGCAAGCCAGTGTTGATCGAGGCCATGACTTACCGTGTCAGCCACCACAGCACATCAGACGACTCCTTTGCGTACCGCGCAAAGGTAGAGGTGGAAGATTGGAAGAGACGGGATAATCCCATTGCCCGGTTGCGGAAGTGGATGGAAGCCAAGGGCTGTTGGGACGAACACAAAGAGAAGGAGGCGCGTGAGAGCATCAAGAGGGATGTTCTCAAAGCATTCTCCGAGGCCGAGAAGCTGAAGAGGCCACCAATTCGCGCCATGTTTGAGGACGTCTACGAGGAGCTCACTCCCGATTTGAAGAACCAGATGAAAGAGCTGCGTGACCATATTGAGAGATACCCGGAAGAATATGATGTTCATCAATACGAGGGAGGACTAGACAGTTTAGATGCAAAATAGATAGCGAAGCGAGCGAGCGAGTATCTTGTTGAATTGACTTTATTTACGATTTGTCGAGGGTAGTTTTCGACACCCCGCCAACAGAGTGAATTTCTTTACTGCGCTCTAGAAACTGTTTTTTTGTCGCTCTCTGCACTCCCCAAATCTTCACTTGCCCAGCCAAACCTCCCACTCCGACACTTCACACTAATAAACACGATGTCCCAAGCCGTCTATAAGCACAGTAAAATGGAGAGGAGCACCATTGCGATCATAGTCTCCATTACGATCATTTTTATCCTGGTGTTCGCCTTCTCCGCCTCCAGGCTTGTCCGACTATGGAACATGATTTGTCAGAAGGGCAGGCAGCGCGTGAAAGACCAAGAGGAAGCAATGGCTTTAGACGAGGTTACTGAGGTTACTGAAGTTTCAACAAAACATTCGACCAAGGCCTCGACTAAAGCTTCGACTCAAGCTTCGACTCAAGCCTCAACTCAAGCTTCGATCAAGCCTTCGACCAAGCCTTCAACCAAGCCTTCGACCAAATCTTCGACCAAATCTTCCAAGGCGAAGGATCAGCCACCTGAAGAGCAGACGGGTGACTCGGGTTGGTAGTTCTGTACAGGTACGTGTGGAATTGGAAATTACAGCCCAGAATCTCTGCCCCACCATTTTCCCAGGTTATGTTAGCGTTGATGTCCCGCATTTACCCCCCACAAGGCTGAAATCATCATGAACAAGGGTCAGGGTTCGATCATTTCTGGCAAGCCACAGAAATAAGAAGCACGAGCCACATTGAATTTCAAACTTGGCAAACGACCCTTGTTCGTGAATTTTCGCAGCCTTCTTGTCCCGAGCTCCGAGAGAAGAGGATGCAGGTGGGATGATAGTCTGATTGGCCTTCCTCCAGATCTACCACTTTCCTCGACAGTCTCTTCAATAGCCCTTTCACAATGGCTGTCAGATCGGTTTCCCGAAGGGCAATTCCCTTATTACGACAATGTAAACTAGCAAGACCATTCTCAACTACCCTCCCTTCCCGAAATACCACCTCTAATAACAATAACACGCCTGAATATGCGATCCCAGACCCCTCGAGACCAACACACTTCGGTTTCGAGACCGTCACAGAACAAGAAAAGAGAAAAAGAGTAGCAGGAGTCTTTACTAGTGTTGCCGAGTCATACGATCGCATGAACGACCTTATGTCTTTTGGCTGGCACCGTGTATGGAAGTATGTCTCCTTGACCTTCTTCGCTTTCGTGCAGATTCTAACCTTGGCTTCTTACAGAGATCACTTCGTATCATCACTCAACCCAGGCTTCTCCCCGCTTTCCACCTCCTCCGCTACCGGTCCCCAACACATCCTTGACGTCGCAGGCGGAACAGGCGACATTGCCTTCCGCATGCTTCAGCATGCGCACAACATCAACGCCAACCCTTCAGTGCGCGTGACAATTTCAGATATCAACCGCGCCATGCTTCAAGTCGGCAAATCTCGCAGCGCAGCACTCTCAGCATCCCACCAGGCCGCTCTCTCCTTTGTCGAAGCGAACGCCGAGGACCTCTCCAAAACCCGCCCATTACAACCAATTCTCTCCGAAACTGAACAAACTTTCTTCGATCCTGCGACAGCTACCACCGCAATACCAGATAACAGCGTCGATTTGTATACCGTAGCTTTCGGTATTCGCAACTTCAGCAACATCCCAGCTGCACTGAGGGAAGCGAGGCGAGTTCTTAAGCCCGGTGGTGTGTTTGCGTGCTTGGAGTTCAGCAAGGCGGATAAGCTGCCTCTTTTCAATGCGGTTTACAAGGAGTGGTCGTTCCGAGCTATCCCTCTCATTGGACAGCTCGTAGCGGGCGATAGGGACAGCTATCAGTATTTGGTCGAGAGCATTGAAAGGTTCCCTTCCCAGGAGGAGTTTAGGGACATGATTGTTGATGCTGGGTTCGCTGTTGCGGGTCAGGGGTATGAGGACTTGACTGGTGGCGTGGCTGCTATTCATAAGGGTATGAAGCCTAGGGATGCTTAATTATGTCAACTGGGATGATGCTAGAGAGGGGGAAAGAGGGAAGAAATCAGGCGGAGAGTGAGGGAGGAATAAGAAACCTTGTATTCTTTGTGTGGAGTACTTGTAAATGTATTATGAGCTTTGTACCATAACCGGGACCTTGATTTTATGGAAGACAAAAGTATGGAGAAACGCGCAGGGAAAAAATGACAATAGAAGTCACTTGGTCTGTGAGATAAAAGAACGGCGGGAAAGGACAAAGTATATCTGCCAATTACTTATTGTAAGGCTCTTGTATCATATGAAGCGAAAGCGATACCAAATCCATCTCTTTTTGTACCCTTGGGTGAGCTACCACGCGAATCTGGTTGTAGCTCTACTACTGTCAACAGGATAAATATGAGCATGTGACATTATATCAGAAAATCTCTACTCTAAACGCTGAGAGCAGCGTATCAGTACCCGTAGTCTGTGGTGGATGGGATGGACGCGTAAGCCGGTGGTGGAGCAGTTAAACATGAAACTATTCAGGAACATCAGTGCCCGCCCCCTTATCACCATCAACACCACTCCAGTATGTTTAAACATGAAGTTGCATACACGGTCTTACAATAAACCCTTAAAGTCACCTAATTATTCAAATTTCCCTTTTCATTCCTTTCTCGTCAATATCAGGGCAAGGAAGCAGTGCGCTCTCTATCCCCTTACCCCACTTTCTTTTCCTCGGTCAATCTAAACATACAAGAAGCTATTCGTGCTTATTATTACGAGCAACTTTTTCTCAATTGCATCTCGACATGGAAACCACATCCCTTCCCTCCGGCAAGACTCGCATCCTCCTCCGCAGCTCAACTTCACACCCCGAGTTCCACTCCCTCGTCTGGTCCAGAGTCTTCAATGCCCGACAAGACCACACCGTTCTCCCTTTTGCTTATTCCCAACCCCTTACAGTCTCAGACATCGTCGCGGCCGTAAATCTCGCCAAGTCCCATTCCCGCCGAATCAGCATCCGCAGCGGCGGTCACAGCTGGGCAGCATGGAGTGTACGTCACGAAGCAGTCCTCATAGACCTAGTTGATCTCGACAAGTCCCTCCCAGGGGGGAGGATCCAGTATAATCAGTCCTCGCAAATTGTTTCCTGTCCGCCAAGTACCACAGGCGAGGAACTTAACAACTTCCTCGCCGAAAGGGGCAGATTCTTTCCTAGTGGTCATTGTCCAGATGTCGGACTGGGCGGGTTCCTCCTTCAAGGAGGTATGGGATGGAACTGCAAGGTCAGTATATCTACCTCCCTTCCCATTTACAAACTTGCAACAAACTTACAGATAGATGATGATGTTGATTAGAGCTGGGGCTGGGCCTGTGAACTTCTCACCTCCCTAGACGTAGTCACCGCCTCGGGTGACCACCTCCGACACGTCTCCTCCACCTTTCACTCTGACCTATTCTGGGCCGCCCGCGGTTCCGGGCCAGGATTCCCAGCCATCGTCACTCGATTCCACCTAAAGACCCTTCCACTACCTGAATTATTTCAGTCACTCTATTTCTTCCCAATAACAAACTTTAAACAAGTCCTTCAATGGGTTATCGACGTTAGTTTTTTCACCCTCACCTCATCCCCGTTCACTCGTTCTATTCTAAACCTTGCTTCTCAATGAAAGATATCCCCTACAACCCCATCAACGGAAATTGTCCTCGTGACCTCCCATTTCCCCTCTCCTTCCAACCCAGAGTCGTCGTCCTCCCCTTCTACTCCAACAATCCTAGCAAACTTTCTCACTTTTTGTTCTCCTTCTTTTCCCTCGGAAGAAGAAGAAGAAGAAGAAGAAGAAGCAAACTCAATCCTGACTAGAGTCCACCAATCTCTTCCTCCCTCCCTTTCTTCTCCTTCCGTCGTCCTACCTCAGTCCCGCATCAACTTTTCAACCACTCTCTCGGAGCAATACGCCTCCCAACGCCTCGCGAACCCAAAGGGTCATTTTTATCGTTCAGATAACATCTACCTCCCTTCTCCTAATCCTCCCTCGACGTCCCACCTCGAAAAGATTTTTACAAACTTGCCTACGAAAAAATCCTCGGCGCTGTGGTTCTTCATGAATCCTACCTCCCGGAGAGAGCTAAAAGACATGGCGCTCTCGAAACAAACAGATCACTACGTTGCTTTGTACGCTGTTTGGTCTGGCCGGAATGTGGAAGCCCGTGGTACAAGTGGTGACGACGATGGAGTGGAAATTGAAGATGCTGAAACAAAATGCGACGAGTGGATTAGAGAGCTGGCGGCGAGTCAAGAAAATGAGGGGAGTTACCTCGGTGATGCCGATTTCAGGTTCAGGGATTACGATTCACTGAAAAAGTTCTGGGGGGAGGGGGTTAAAGAACGGTTGGAAGGGGTGAGGCAGAAGTGGGATCGCGAGGGGAGGGTATGTGGGTTCTTGAGAGGGTTTGAGAGTGAACCTAATTAAAAAGGGAAAGATGAGAGACATAGATAGATAGTGACAATTAAGACTTATACAGCTGGAGAAAAAGAAAAAAAAAGGATATCAGTGTATGTGCATATGGTTAGATAAATTGTGTGTCTAAATAATCCAGGCTCTCCCCCCTTTGGTAAAATGTGATGTACAGTACATAGGTAACAAATGAGACCCAAAACAAAATAAAAAATTACTCCTTGTATTCCTCTGGAAGCACCAACTCCCGCAACCTAAACCTCGTGACGAAATTGTTTTGCTTGACGAACCAAGCATTCACGATTTCCCATTCCGAGTTGGGGTCGTCAAATGTTATCTGTCAAGCAATGTCAGCACTGTACCTCAAAAAAAAAAAAAAAAAAGGCGTTAATGTAGATTGAAAAACTCACCTCAAACCGCCTCAACAAACTGGGCACCAACTTGTAAATCTCCAGCAGGCTGATATTCTTGCCGATACAAGTCCGGCTCCCCATCCCAAACTGCAGCATCGTCCCGTTCATCGCCTTGACTTTTTCCTCCCCGCTCACGTCAACCAGCCACCTCTCCGGCCGGTACTCCTCCACGTCGGGACCGAAAACTTTTTCGTCGCGATGCAGAACCCAGGCCGAGCATCCAACAATGGTGCCGCCCTTGATGTACTGTCCTGTAATCTCTAACCCGGGCTCGGGGACGATCCTCTCCATCGGCAACCCCGGCGCGGGATGCAGCCTAAAAGCCTCCTTCACGCACGCATCAAGGAACGGCAGCGTCTGACTTTCGTGCCACGTAACCAGTCCGGTCTCGTAGTCCGAGAACTTCCCGGACCTCGCTGCGTCGTCCAGTTCCTTTCTCAACCTCGCGAGCGCGCGCGGTGTTTTGAGCAGGTAGTAAAAGACCGAACTGAGAGAGATTGCCGTCGTTTCGGAACCCGCAAACGCCATGCTGACCGCCATGGTCTGCACGAGGGTGTCGGTCATGAACTCGGGACGCGCCTCCCTGGCGGCCAGAAACTTGGAGAGCAGGTCGGGCGATTTCACTTTGGGAGGCTTCTCGGCGGTGGGCAGGAGCGTCGGTTTGGCCGGGTCGGTGCCGTTCTGCAGCTCGGGGAGGCGCTCCGCCATGCGCGCCCTCGCGAACTTGGCAACGGGGAACGTGGCGTCCAGGATTCCCCATTCTGAAAGCTTGAGGTAGAGGGGATTTTTCAGGAACAGCCGGTCCAAGATTGGGATCTGCCCGATGGGGGCAACGTAGAGGAAGAGTTTGGTCAGGTAGGCCACGATGCCGTCCACGTCCTCGTTGCGCTCGATGAAGCCGTGTCGTTTGGAGTAGGTGATTTCTCCAATAACGTCAAACGCGTAGAACTGCAGCCACTGGGTGAAGTCACACTTCTGGTTGGTAAAGAGCTTTTCTGTCTGCTTGAGGAAGAGCTTTGTCGTGTTGTCGACGAAGGGCTCGTACTGGACCAGGGCCGACATTGCAAACGCCGAGTTGACGCAGCGCCGGAACTGCATGTGGAAGTCGTTGTCTGTTGTGCTGAAGAGGGATGGGAGGCTGTGGCCTTTGACTACCGACTGTTGGACAACGTAAAATTCGGACTGGACTAAGGGTCAGTGGGACGCTTTTTCTTTTCTTCTTCATTTATTTAAAAAAACGAACATACCTTGATGAACCCCTTATTAAGTCCGTATATAGTCTTGAGAGAGTCTGGATCCGAGAATGACAGAGTATTTGGCCCCAACCGAACCACCGGACCATATTTTCGATGGAGCTCGATGTGTGTCCTCTCAGGTCGTCGTCGATATACATCAAAGAACCTCCACCAGTCTGTCAAGGAGGCCAGGAATGGACCTGGATACTTGTTCAACCCATTGTGATATCTATTCCTCACCAACCATACAACAACGACGGTACTGACTACCAAGGGCCAATGTTGCCCCAGGATTTGTATTAACTGATCCAAGATCATTGTGTGCCCCCCAGCCTAGCAAGTGTAGTCCAAGGCTTTCCCTAGTTGAAGAGGGTATTCTTGATTGGTGGCGGTGTTGAAAAAAAAGACCAAAGGGAAGTAAGTACCTTCGGTATAGCAGAGACAAAACAGAAAGAGGACAATAATGAATATAAGCGAGGTCACCAAGTAGGTATATGTATACTGAGGGGGGGCAAAGACTTGTTCACTTGAGCCAGATGCCGTCCGCCGTGAATGCCGAGATCCCTGGACAAGGAAGTTGGGGTAAATGGGATGAGGTAGCCACCAACCCAGATAGCTCACGAGTAGACTAGATGTTGTATCGCTCGCTTCATCGGGAACTAATCTATTTCGGTATCATTCACCCTCACTGGGGGATGTGGCCGAGAAATCCCTGGATGATGATCCTGCAAGAGACATGTCCCCGGGCATCCCACGAGACGGGAAGATATTGCATAGAGATTTACTGGAAAGTAGGTAGCCTCCTCTTCATGTTCCCCCCCATGTTTTCCCGGTATGCGTCGAGGGGGCTCAGTTTGTTCTCAAACGACATCGCTTTCTTGCTGAAAGGGTGGGATCGTGACACTTGACATCAACACCCCACGTAGGATCATGGGAAAACTGACCAACACGAAGGAGGAGGGCTTGTTTGTTTTTTATTTCCTGAGCCAGAAAATATGATGTGTCACAGAACACACAAGCACACCCGTCATGATCCAACAAGCTTTGTCGAATCTTCAGCCCAACAACTTGCACGTGTGCATGTTGTTACACCAGGCCCTCCGACATCCGCCAAGGTAAGTGACGTGAGTGAAATCGAGTGAGATACAGAATGGAGCGGAATGCAGTGTGTCGACGTGGTCGGAGTACCGTCAAACATCTATTGCCGGGTGTCGGCCTTGCGGTCTTGAGGATGGGTGGGGTCCCGCGTGTTCAAGAGTAGCGTAGCGCTGTGAGGGGGTAGGGGGAGGGGGGGCAAAAAGACGCAAAGGCACTTTCCAATATCCATCGGCAGATGTCATGTCCAATCGTCGATGCGAGACGAGTGTCCCCCCAACTTCGCCAATGCTCAATTCTACCAGGGAAGGAAGTACTTGTCCGTCTTCTGAGAAATCAGTGTATCCCGGTTGAAGATTCTCTCCAAAAGTTCCCCTCAGACTCAGTAATCCGCCGTCTGAATCCTCCCGGTTGAACAGTCAAGACGTCACCTGTCGAACGCCACCAGCCCACCCACGATCAAGATGAGCTGAACTTCAAGGTCGCATCCAAGGAACCAATAATCCCTGAATGGGCCTGCAGAGCGGGAAAAGGTTAAAACACCAGAGTGTTGGGTGTCTTCGGGGCAGGCAAATGCATCGTTCGGGGCTTTTGCTGGGACGAAAGAGTTGCCCGCGCGCCTCTCTGGCGAATGGCGTACATCCCGAATCTTGTTACCTACCTGCTTCTGTGCCGTCTCATGCACTCTACCCTCCTATCGAACCATGGACCGGCATGCCTTTTTCGTATGCCTCATGCAATAGAAATGCACGTGAAAAGAAAAACAAGGCGAGGCAGATCCATGCGTGACCCGCCTGCTCCGTGTTTCCGTCCCAAAGGAACGTGAAGAACTACTTGAGTAGCACGGATCTGCGGTCGTCAGCTGAAGATTGGGCGTGCTGAGAAGTGCAGGGTTTCCCCTCATTTTCTCGGCCGAAAAAAAAAAAGAAACAAAAACCTGGGGAAAGGTTCGTTGGTGATCGTGGAGATCATTGATCCCATATGTTGGAGAATCGAGGTGGAGAGAAGTGGGAATCGGGAAAGCTTCCAGATTCATCCTCAAAGTAAACCAAAATCCATGTGCCGAAAAAGCCGTTGACGCGCGTGGCGTTAGCGCTGCCGCAGTATGGCCAAAGGTTTCTTGTCACTTTCGGCAGATGATTTTGGCCAAAGGGAACGGAGAAGCTTATGTAACATTCGCTTGTCTGATTTTCTTGGAAGAAATTAACCAAATCCAATCGCTGTGCTTGTATTGTATTGTATGTTTACATAAAAAAACAAAAAAGGAAACGCCACGGGAATAATAACTCCCTTCGCAACAGATATATACTATCAAATGATTTTCTGGCCTGCAGGAAACTGCTCTTCACGAATCTAAGAATCCGAACTAGGCTTCGCAGTTATTTCACCCCTTTCTCCCTGATCACCATGTTCAAGCTGTATCCTCTTCATCGCTGTCGTTATCCTCGGCAAGAGCCCTATACCGCCTAGCAGTGATATCCTCTTCCAAGCCCCCTTCTGACAAGTCCAAATATCCCTCCCCGCCACATAGGCTCAAGGCAACTGGAAGGAAAATCAAGGCATGTGTAGCCGCGAAAACTACAAGCGCAACCCAGACTCTGAAGTAGTAGATCTCAAAGATCTTGCTCCTAGTAAATGCCAGCACGGTGACACCGAGAACTTTGGTTACTGTAATGCCCGAGAACACGCTGCCACCCACATTGGCCAGCGCGGTCCATGCCCTGGCGTCTCTTCCGCGGAATCGATTCTTAGCCCGTTCCATAAAACTGTGAGAAGGGAACATGAATGCTCTCGCAATATGTGCGCAGAATTCGACCGCAATGCCGACGCAGATGATGAGATTTACCAGCGAGACCGCATTCAGAGACACGCCCATGAGCGCCATAGCGCCAATGATGTCCGTGATCGCCATGATAACCGTTAGTGTCACCACACCGGCGGTGAGAGCCGAGCCGAGCAGCACAGAAGAAACCAGGAAAACAATCCCCACAGCGGAGCCCAAGAGTGTGGCTGTAAGTGAAACTATGCTGGCATACTGGTCAAAAAAGATGTAGAACAAGCTGTAAGGGAATACCTCAAGGCCGGTGCTCCTGCTGATGTCACCCGCGATGCGGCGAGCTGAAGCCATAGCATTGATGAAGTCGTCCTGGCTCCGGAGCGGCCGATGGCTGGTACGGAAGTGGCTGGCGGGGATGGTATCCTTGTCAGAGTCGACAACGACTGCAGAGCCATATGAAGCTTGTCCACCCAAGGGGCAGTCGTCATTTGTGGGAGAATCAAGGAATTTCTTGAGGTAGTGGACAAACTCGTCGCCTTCGGGCATACCCGCCAGAGTGATGTTCCATGCTGGGTCGCGCCTAGCAAAGCAGGGCTTGCGGCGATCCACACAGCACGCCTCGTTGTCGGGGTTGAGCCACTGGAAGAAGTCATCGATCCAGCTTGCGGTTGGAGATGAGATGTATGAGATGTCGGGTCGCTTTCTCTCCTGCTCGAGAATATTGGTGAGCGACATCTGTTCGCACGTGGTGTAGCGGGCGCAGATCTTTTGTTGCTGTGATCTCTCCGTGCCATTGAATTCCTTTGTAACAAAATACACAGGGGGGCCGGCTTCCATGTAGGCGTAGAGGTCATTGAAGTATGGGATGAGGTATGACTCGTCGGGAATGGCAACCCGCTGATCAAGTCCGAGCTTTACAGTGGGAAGCAATGCAATGGCAATGGAAAAGATGCCAAAGAAGAGGGCGACGACAATGCTCTTGGTGGTCTTTTCCAGGAGCTTTGGAGCGTATGTCCGACGGATAAAGCGCTGGAGCAGACTTTCTGACGGTGCTTCATAGTATCTGGCGCCGGGGTTATTTTGCTCATTAAGATGAATCCTGGCTGACTTGATGACGATACAAGGGAAGCAGTCCGCCTGAGCATTCTCCTTTCTGATCTGGTTAAGCGTGAGGAAGGAGATGAACATAGTCACCTGGAGGATGGCATTGATGAAGACAGCTCCGGCCGCATAAATGGCAAAGTTCCTGACAGCCGGCATGCCAACAAACGCGCCCAGGGCGAAGCAGATAGTCTCAGTGATGGCGGAAAAAAGAATGGACGGGCCCATCCGGCCAAGTGCCCTCGACACCCGGATCTCGACCATGTCATCTGGATGACTAATGTTGACGCGCTCAAACTCATGAACGATCAAAAAGATGTTGTCAACACCAACAGCCAGGACTATGAAAGGGATGACATCAACGATAATGAGGGTAGCCTTGAGCCCAAACCACGAGAACAGCCCGATGGATGCTGTGATTGACATGAGGACGATGGCGATGCCAACGACGCCAAGCCCAAACTTGGATTCGACAAGAGCAAGGGCCGGATTGCTGACAAAGTCCCTGAAGGTCAGAGTGGTGGAACCAAGCGCGATTGATGCGTAGAGAAACATGATAATGTAGCTGATGACAATGATCTTGGCATCAGTGTTGGTGGATTTGTTGAGTTCCTCTTCCAAGCTGATCTCGGTGGAGAAGGACAGTCTCAGGTTCCGCTCCTTTGCTTCATCTTGCAACGCGAGGAGTCTGTTCTTGAGAGATTCCTCCCAATCCATGGCTCGATCAAGGTCTGGAGATCCTTCTGGGAAATTATTCAGGACCCAGGTAACAGTCATTGCTGTCGCCTCGGTGGGATCTCTGGATTCTGACAATCCTCCTAGAATCATGTTTGGCTCCAAGGGCTGCCCGTACTCGGGGCGGCACTCGACTGGAGACTCCGCACAATTCCTCAACCTGCTCTTCCAGCCGTCCTCTTCCACCATGTCCGGATCATCCTGGAAGTATCCGGCAACTGACTGGACAACACAAGCATCGCCGGTGGGCTTGAGACAAAGGTCCTGGAAAGTTACGCCATATTTACGACCCTTGATCTCCTGGACGCTCTTTTCAACACCCATCCACCAAATAAGTGTGTCGTAGCTCAAAACGGGACCGGGCGCCTCAGGGTTGGTGTCGTTGACAAGGAAGATCTTTTCAGCGCGGTAGAAAGGGCCAAACTCAGCATCGAAGAATGCTTTCTCTTGTGCCGCTGGTGAGGTGGGGCTGACCCAGAGACGTGCGGGGTCCTTTTCGATGTCGAAGTGTACCAAACCGGCGCTCAAAACGAAAATCAAAAGAAAAGACGAAACAATCGTGATGGCGGGAAACCTCGCAGCAATGTGTCCCAGCCTGCTAAAGGCGGTATCACACCAAGTGTTGATAGCATACTGCCTCTGCGGGGAATCGAATATGGCCCCATTTTGTGTCAAGTCGCCTTCGTCCTCATCATCGCTGGGTGCGGCATCAGTCAGCAGCCTCAGCCTTTCATTCTTACGCTTAGTATGTCTCCTCCAGGCAATATTTCCAGCCCAAGCGGCAAGGGCGGTAAAAAGGAGGATACTGTAAGTGAAGATTGACGCAAAAGACAAGCATGCCCACGATCCAACATGACATGATCCTGCCTCTTCAATATCTGGGAGCGCTGGGCAAACGTCCGGGCAATCAATGCAGGCGCAGCGGAAGTTCGGGTCTTCGTCATTGCACTTCTTTGGCACCATTGGACGCGCGCCCATGCCGGGCTCAGAATATTCAACGGGGAAGTTGATCTGAAAGGGAGAGCCTCCGAGTCTTTCAGTACCGAGAAACTTGAGCAGGTTTGTGTAGTTCTTGGCGCCACCTCCAATTAAGTCCATAGCCCTCGAGTTTGTTGGGCCAAACTTGACATCTTTACAGCTGTTGTAGAAGCCCGACCCATATTCCTCAGAGATCAATTGGTCCAGCTCCGTCACCAGTGTCTTGCCGTTCTTCTCCATGGTCTTGGTCACATTAATAAACAGTGACTGGTCGGGCGAGCAGGTGAACGAGCAGAACATGTTGAAGAAGTTGTCTTTGCATGCTGGGCATGAGGATATTATCTGGTTGACGGTTTGGAAATTGGATTTGAGAGCATCGACCTGCTCTGAATTGCAGCAAACGGGACCCTCGCTCCATTTTGGACCGCACAGGTCTACCAACTGCTTCCGCAGCTTATCGTCGGGCTCGCTGGCGAGATCATTATCGACACAAGGGAGTTGACTGCCGAAGAAGCTCTTGGATCCACAGTGGCCTCTGATGGCACATCGTCCGGCTTCGTGTTTGGGAGTATACGGTTCATCGGCGAGGGCGCTGCCGAACGCAGTCAACAGAAGTCCGCTCGAGACGAACAACTGCAACAGTCTCGTCATGGTCCCTGATAAGGCCGCGCGGCGGCGCGTATGGGGTAGAAAAGTTCCAAAGTAATGAAATAATCGAATTAATCTATCTCTGCGTGAGTTATAACAACGGATGGATGAAAATGGATCGTTGTAATGTCAAGATAGCTTGCTCAAGTGATGTGGTGAGTGATGTTGCTTGGAAGTGTTGGGGAGAGCTCCCTCAAACGGCGGGAGGCCAGGCCCCAGTACGTCCCAGATCAACCGTGTGTTGTCATGCCGTCATGCGTCATGGGGCAGAGACAGCTGCTTATTGGCTGCATTGGCTTGAGGAACGACCCACTGGTTGCCCTGTTCCTGGGGATCGGTCACGGGGGATGGCTGGCTGCAGCTTGCCAAGCGATGCCAAGCAATCTGGAAGGAGCGTTGGCGGTGGGTGGAATCGAATGTCACTCCATTCATCCCGTCTTCAATTCGCAACGTGGAAGTCATCGTACCGAGAGACGCTGCCTGAAATTCTTGAAGTCGGTGCGCGTGTGAGTCTCAACCGCAAGGTAGAACTCGGTGGCAAAAAGACAATTTAATTGATGCATCCAACAGGCCCGGGCTTGTCTCAGAATATGTGGCCTGTGAATTCCTGACCTCATGTTTTGTTCGTTTCAAAAATATTTCGGCTGCAAATATAGCCCAAGCCAAAGACTAATCAACCATAATGGGGTATCACTGCATGGGTATCTACACTCGGCTGTCCAAAACCTGAACCGAAAACAAGGAAAACATACAATACCCAATAGCTCGCAGATGAATCCATAGGTCCTCCATGTATCCAACCAAGCCATATCGTCGTTATGTGCCCAAATGACAGCCAGTCCAGGCGATATCCAATCATCTCTCACTCATACCCTTCCCCACACGAGGAATGAACCTGTTAATGTCTCGACCTTCCAACCATCATTCTTTAACATGGCTGCAACAGCCTGCCGCATGCGTGACACTCCGCCAGCACTGTGCTTCCCTTGTCCAGTCACAACCGTGAACCCCTCCTGCTTTGCCCTTGCAGCCCGGTTCTCGCCTTCAAGGCGCTTCCACCAAGCCCAAACGTGCTGTCTGGCGATCCGAACCCCATCCAGCACAAAGACACCGTGAAGGTCGACCATGGTGTTAGAGCTTTGTTTTCTCACATGGTCATGTGCGAGTGATGAGGACTGCGCCATGGCTGTTCTACTGGCTTCCCGGGCTCGTTCGTTGTATACAATAGCAGCTTGGCGACCAAGGGGCCCCTTTCCTCTGAGTGCGGCAGCCGATGAGCGAAGGCGGGCTGCTCCATAGTCAAAGGGGGCTGTGGGCAAAGTCACAGTTGTAGCTGGAGCCGAGTATGTGGGGGCGCTGACGGGTAGAAGTGTTGGTGGTTGGAAACGTTTTGGGATAACTGGTGTGCGAGAGCCTGGAGGTTGCACAAAGTCCTTGGCGCCTTGGAGCTCCTCCCCAGAGTCAATCGGTGTTGTCTTGTAGTTGATGGCCAGCTTGGTGTTCTTTTGTTTGGGGTCTCCGCTTTTATTTTTCTTGCCCTTTTTGATCCGCTGTGGCGGCGCATCTGGCACGAAGAAAGCATCGATTCCTTTCTTGTGCAAACCGGAGTCCTCAATGTATTGCCGAGAAAGTAAATCATCAAACGCACGGTCAAGGTCGCCCTTGTTGTGTTTGAGAACTAATTTGAGGGTGTGCTCCTTGAACCTACCGATGAAAATTCCTTGAAGTTGTCGCACCTTTTCATCGTCACTGAGATCAGTGAGATCAGTCAAGTTGTGACTTTCATGCTGCTCTGCCGAGATGTCTGACGAAAGCGCCGTAGAACTGGAGTCTCCGGAGAGCTCCTCGGATAAACCAGATCTGGATGTCTTGAGTTCACCTGATATCGTAGTTTCGTCTAGACGTAGCTGGTCCAGCTCAGGTACATTGCCGCCGAGCCCTGAAGGATCGAAGCCAGTAGCTGCCTCAGCGGGTGCAGTTTCGGCGATTTGTCTCAGAGAATGTCTGATTTTGTTGTAGTCCTTGACAATGTTGTGATCCTGTGTGATGAGGATGATGACTGATTCATCCACAACCGATCCGAACTCATCCTATAGAAGATTGTGTCAGTCATGAAAATGCAAGCTGAGCACTCTTTGACCTTGATATTTTCTAGGGCCAGAGTTGAGACAAGGGGGGTGAGCCACGAACAAGAAGCTTTTCGAGATTCCGCTCAGCGCAATTACCGCTTGCACGGAGCGGGCCTACATCACCCATCCCAAACCGGATTTAAGTGTCTTAAGGAGGATAATACAATTTTGGATGTCTACGTCGATGCTGTCGCTTTTGTTGAACAAAAATATTCAAAGAAAACATGAAGACAGAAAACAAAATTCGCTGTGTGGTTGAACATCTGGAGGGTGGGTGGGTGCAGGAGGGATTCTCGAATTATGAGATTTCGATGCCTGAAGTGGTGGTGAGCATACTTGGCACGCGCACAGACCATATGACCCCCCAAATAACCCCGCGCCAGGCGGTTGATACCCGACGAGATCGGTCAGTCAGTTGGAAAGGTTGATTGGTGATTGCCTGGATCATTCAAACAAAGCTTCCCGTGCTTCGATCCTTCAAACAGTTCCTTCCGAGTCTCGTCCATAGATTTCGCACAGCTTTCACACCGAATTTCGGTTAGATCCCGCTCCTGATGCCTACGCGCGCCGAGGGAAAGTGATAGCAATGACATCACGCAGCTGTGCGTAAGCTGAAGTCTGTGGGCTGTTCTGTTTGCAGAGACGCGGGCACGGCGGGGTAGAGTTGTGACAGGCGGTTCTCTTAGGTTGGGGATCCTCACGCGGCACTCATTTTCTTCAATCGAAACCTTGTTGTGGATGGCTTGAAGAAAGGAGCGATCTCAAGGAGAAAGTTAAATAACAAGATCAACTGGTGTTTGGCAAAGGTTCCCCCTAAGTTTCCAGGTTTCTTTATCCAAGCTTTTTTTGTCACATGGTGCCAAGCGGCAAGCCGAACACGGGACGAGCGTCGGGAAACCATCGGAAATGCGGCGCGTCCCAGTGCATAAGTCACTTCGGAGTTGGACCTCATTGTCCCATGAACGGAGTTGTTTTTCATCTTTCAAAACAACAGCAAACAGCATTGATTCCGCTTTAGGACTCTTTCCAGTAGCATGATGACTCGACACAGATCAGGAACAGAGATTGCAGCACACCCGAAACCTTGGCACGGACACGCCACGCAGCCCGATAACCCGACCAGGGTGTTATTCCCTGATCGACTGATAGCCTTGCAAGTTTACAACAATTACCAAGCAAACGTACCATCGAAAAGGCGAACTTGACATCCGGGCATCCGCGGGACCTCAATGAGTTGTCTCTTCTTGGTATTTGATACCAGAGTAGTATTTGTAAACACCTAAGTGTTTTTTTGGTCCTGCGACACCTCTGACATCAACCATCTTTTTATTTTCTCGTTTTATTCTCATCAGAGTGCCAAGAATCAAGACGAGAGGCATCATCAAATGCCACAACATCCAAAATTTCTGAACTACCCGGAGCCGTTGAAGGGGTAAGAATAATTAGACAGTCAGAAAATTCAATAGGTACTAACCATCATAGCCCGGATATTCCATACAAAAATGAACCTCGACCTAACAATCCAGTCCTGAGGGGCCTTTTTCTTGTCGTAGCGGCGTCTTTGTAAGAAAAGCTCATCCCGTGGATTTAGTAGTTGCTAACCAACATCTCAGGATGGAATGGTTTCGTTTTCTCCGAGAGGCAATCTGGAGAAACACCGGTTTTGGCAATCTGAGGAAAATCTCCAAACATCTTGAGGAGTATGAGCCATGGTTTGAACCCCAGGTCGTTCCCATCTCGGAAACCAAAGCGGACACTTCAGTCCCGGCATCAGATGAAGCAAAAAACCAACCTCTTGCCTTCTACCCTGAAGCCAAGTATTACTCCGTTGACGATTACCGCAAACTGTTCCTCTCTGGATCTATCACACCAAGCGATGTCGCCGAAGCGCTCTTACCACTAATACGGCGCGATATTCCTAATTCCTCAGAGCACTCTGACGCCTGGTTTGAAGTTCAAGCCGATAAGGTCTTGGCTCAAGCAAAAGAATCAACCATTCGGTACAAAGAAAATCGTTCCCTCGGCCCTCTCGATGGGATTCCAACAGCTGTTAAAGACGAATATGATCTGGAAGGCTACCGCACCTGTCTCGGCTCACGCAACACTTACACCTCTCCTGAAGACCACCACACCTCCTGGTGCGTCCAGCAGCTCCAAGTCGCCGGTGCCATCATCCTCGGGAAGCTCTCAATGCACGAATTCGGCCTTGACACCACAGGCAACAACCCCATCTACGGCACCCCTCGCAACCCTCACAACCCCGACTACTACACTGGCGGCTCATCCTCCGGAACGGGCTACGCCGTCTCGGCCGGCTTGATTCCCATCGGCCTCGGTTCTGACGGTGGTGGATCCATCCGCATCCCATCCAGTCTCTGCGGCGTCTACGGACTCAAACCAACCCACGGCCGACTCTCCTTCCGTCCTGGCCCGAATCACTGCATCACCTGTGCCTGCCTCGGTCCCATCGCATCTGACGTCTCTTCTTTAACGACGCTCATGCAAACAATCTCAGTCCCGCACTCGTCCTCCCATTTCCCGCCTTTGACTCTATCCCTGTCCCCATCTTCACCAACATCCAAGGTACTCGGAATTCCATCGGCATGGATTGCGCGGTCAACGCCAGCAATCCAGGTCCTGCTCAACAGCCTCATCCGGACCCTGGTCTCCAAGCATGGATACTATACGGTTGAGATAACCATACCTTTCTTGAAGGAGGGACAACTGGCCCACGCCATGACCGTCTTGACCGACGCTGCTACCCTGTTGACGGAAACCAAGAACCTGACTCCCGCAAACAGGATTCTCCTAGCGCTTGGGAGGGTCACGCCCTCGACTGATTATATCCTTGCGCAAAAGTTACGGAGGTTACTGATGCAGCATCTTTCCTACCTCTGGACTCAGCACCCGGGGATGCTGATTATCACTCCTGTCACTGCGTGCGAGGGCTTGCCGATCAACAGTAAATCGGAGTTAAAGTATGGAGTGAATGACGGAGATCGGACACTGCAGAGCATGGAATACGTTTGGCTGGCGAACTTTTGTGGGTTGCCGAGTTTGAGCGTTCCGATGGGATTTGTGCAGGCCAAGGGAGGGGATGTTCCGGTCGGGTTGATGGCTACAGGGGAGTGGTGTAGTGAAGAAGGACTACTAAGGTTCGGGAAGGATGTTGAGAGCGTGGTTGAGGGTGATTCAACCAAGCGGAGGAGGCCGGGGAAGTGGGTTGATGTTATTGAGCGTGCTAGGGGTGTTAGGGCATCGCGAGGGGAGTAAAGGGGGATGGGACTTCTGTTGGGGGGGATTGTTCTGAATATAATGGTGATATTATATAAAGGTGGATTCAGATAGATAATAATGTTAAGGTGATATCATGTTCCATACCTTTGGTGTTACCTTGTTGCTGAATCTCGGTGTTGTAGCTGACCTTAATATTTAGGCGGTCAGGTTGAGGGTCCAGGAAAGACTCTCGCAGCAGTGGTCAAAGTTCAAGATCCGATTTCCGCAAAGATTAGCCAGCCTAGAATGACAGATTAGAGCGAGCCAGTCTTCCAGATGTGCAATAGGCCGCATAGCAGACATGTCAAAACTGGGTTGTCAAAGCCCAACCGCACAGACAGTTTTTTGTGTCTGTTACACTTTCCTAGCTGCAGTCAGAGACACGGCAACGGAGCCGCCCTAACTAACGTGGCAGGTTTGTGTGCAGTTGAGATGATGGGCTTATAACGAGGTCATTGATGAGCGCTATGGTTAGGTGACTAGACAACCATTTCACCTGCGCGACATCAGCCTCCCAAATTGCCACATGAGTGATGGGGCATTCATCTTCAAAGACCAAAGGGTTTGCATCGAAACAATACTCGGTCTGTTTTATATAGATAGCACAGTAGTATTGAGTTCAAAAACAAGAAGTGTCCAGGTTACTTCTTTTGAAACATCCCTTCCAGTTTCCAACTCGCTCACCGTTACTAGCCTTATCTCAACTTGATAGCCCCTGACGAGGTTTTTGACTCCTGTCCCAAAGCACCATGCCATCAAGGCGGCCGTTGCAACGGCAGCCGGCGGCAACAACTCCCAACGGGGGGCTATGGAGCCCACTCTATTGGCTGCCAAGATGGCAATATCATGCAGAGCAAAAACCGCCCCCTCAGAAGCCTTGCCTTGTCACGGCGCGTGTAATTGTACATGTGTGGGAGTTCGACCTTTGTTTAAACGGAAAAAAGGAAACGTAGAATCCAAAAAGAAAGTCGTGCCGATCAAATTGCGAAAGAGAGATTAAGTTTGCGGCTTACCCGGACTGGCGTTCTTCTTCCCGACTTTAAGCTTTAGTTTTGGTCAGATGTGGAGGAGTTCTTGGCAGTCATTTTCACAATTCCAGAACATCCACCACCAGAAGCTCATTCAAATTTAGAACCAAAGCAGGCGGGGAGCAAATCAGAGCGCGTGCCACCTGTCAGAATCCTGGAAATCGGACGTTACAAAAACCAGGGAGGAGCCCGCATTGAATGTTTGTGTGATTCCGTGGTGATCAAGCAAACGTAGCCGGCATTCTGGCCTGGCTGACCTCCCTGGTTTGCAATTCTGTTCCTAGGATATCAAATCGATGACATCGTCGGCGCCACAACTGGATGGGTTCGATGGAACCTCATCTCAGTCCTGAATATTTCCGTTTAATGAGATGGGAGTGGGCAGTGACCAAATTTATCAATGAGAATCTGAGAGATAATAACTATTATAGTTAGAAGAGCCCGCATTAAAATGATATGTAGGTACACCATTCAGCTTGATGTTGCACAAGCCTTGTTAGACAGCAGAAAGATAAAGAGGACAGAAAAACAAATTCCAATGCTATCCATTTCGAGGCGAGCCGGTAAAATCCCAGTAGAACGGGTGTGATGATAGCCCTTGAACCATGCCCGCTTCCCGTCCATGGTCCTGTTCAGACAGCATTTTCCCTGTGGTTACATTTTGACGGATGGAAAGCTGGATGTGCTGGTGTTAACCGCCCTTTCCCTACTGTAGCTTCCCTATCACTGGTTATACTTGGTCAACACGTGACAGAAACCGCTTGTGATTGCGCTAATGCAGTCGTCTGCGCCTGATCTCGACCTACCGAACCCCCGCCCCAGGACAATTTACCACCTGCAGTAACCCCCCATTATGGGTGGGACGGTGTGTGCTGTTCCTGCTGAGGCCTGTACCATTACTGCGCACGAAACCATCATCTACCTACCCTTTGCCTTTTGCAACGCCTTGCTTGAAACGAACTTCACGATCTGATTACTTGTCGCGGTCACCTATGGCCTACTGAGACATCCAACGCCCTCTTACAGAACACCGGAAAGGCCCCCAGTGTCTTGGATTCGTCGCGCATGACACGCTGAGCGGTCGAGATCGTCAGTTCCCGATTCGTGGCTCCTCCTCCCCCGCCTTCAAGTCACAACGACCACACACCTTCGACGGCGCCCCTATTTGTATTCGCAGTCTACGAGTGCCGGCCCTGACGATCTCAACGCATGCTTTACTGTCAGCGGGTACTTTGACATCATCATCTCTATCACTCTAGATACCGCCTGTATTCCTCCTCCGCAGATGATAGACACACAACCTGCTGCCTGCTCTCGATCGGTCGAAGAAGCAAAGTTTGGAGAGATTTGGGATTTGGTCTTTCTCGAGGGCATACATCTGTGGAGATGATGGTGCGTAAATATCCCTTCTTTTAGCATGGTAGTGGCAGTTGTTTTGCGGGCAGTATATCTTGCTGAGTGCCCGGTGCCGGTTTGCTGGTCTAATGCTCCGACTCCTGGGATGCCATGCTCGGCTTTCGGTGAACACGGAAAAGCTGGTGTCTGAGCATGGAACCCTCGTGTCGCGAAATCCGGCAAATGCAATGTCAACGTGCTTTGCATGGAGAAAAAAATGCGGGCCCCAGTGGACCAGGGGTTCAAGTGCTGGTGCGACGAGCTAACATTGTATCGATCTGATTCTCCAGACCTCACGAAGGCTCCAAGATGTTGGCAGCAACTTTTCAAACCGACGAGGCCACGCGAGCCAGCTCTCCATCTCCGATCCGAACCATCACGTCACCGAAGCCATAGGCACAATGTATGGCGGCGACGACGATTCCGGCGCAGAGGACAACCGGCCCTTGAGCTTCCTTGCCTCCCCGAAGTTTGACAACGAACAGTTGAACAATGCTTCGAAGCAGCAACATTTGGGCGACCCGGGTGATGACAATAGGTTACGGCTGGTGCGCACGACATCCGACCAGCCAAGCACCGGACTCAATAGCGGCAACGGCTTTGCTCTCCGAAAATCACAAACCTTTCCAGCTCGCATGCCAATGGACCGAAATAATTCCCATGAGGGGCCCCGGTCCCCCCTTTCGCCATTATCCCCAACACCATCGCTGCGGGACGTGCAGGCTGACGAGTCGCAATTTCCCACCAATATTGACAATCCAAACGACATTGCACAGGAACTCAGTAATTTACAAGCGTTGCGAAGAATGTCAATGGATGTTGGAAACCATACCAGCGACCCCGATTTGCTACCATTCTCCGGAGTTTCCCTCATGGCGATGCCGTCAATAGCACCCACCGGCGACGACGATGAAGCAGACCCCTCTCGACTACTATGGGTCCCTGCCAGGGTCCACCCGGAACTCGAACCGACCGCTTTCAAGAACTTTCTCGAGAATCGAGTACAAACAATGAAGAGAAGGTCTGGGGAGTCGTTTCTCTCCACCGACGGGCTTCAGGGCGGAAATACAGGGAGCTTGAGGAGGAAAAAGTCGA
The DNA here is from genome assembly GCA_033725935.1 of Cladorrhinum sp. PSN259. Classification (NCBI taxonomy): domain Eukaryota; kingdom Fungi; phylum Ascomycota; class Sordariomycetes; order Sordariales; family Podosporaceae; genus Cladorrhinum; species Cladorrhinum sp. PSN259. The sequence goes on from MU867122.1 coordinate 193,982, forward strand.
TGCTGTCCCGTCAGGTTAACCCGAACACAGATAGCCTTGAGGACGGTGCAGATGCGCTCAAGCGGAATGCCTCGCTTGGCGAGTATGCGACACCTGAGCTCAGCCTTAGTGAGTTGGTAAGGGATCCTACAAAGGTGGTGCAGCAACTGGCACATGATACCATGGCGGAGGACGGGACTACTGACAATCCTATCCTTCCGGTTGCCCCTGGCATGGGTCTTCGTCGCTCAACCAAGACGACTTATAGAAAAGGTGGGAGTCAGCGTTACGGGGATCGAGCCCCATTTTCGAAACGCATTGGAAAGCAGGGCGAGAGGGAAAGCAGCGAGGAACCGCCACCGGTACCGGCGATTGATCCTACGATTGGGAAACCTTTGGCTAGAGTAAACTCGGAGCCCATTGCCCAAAATTACTCCCGTCCGAAGCGGACAGTACGAAGGCAACAGAACTTCTCCAGGGATCTCAGTGGACCAGACGGACAAGTTCAAGACGAGACCGATAGGCCCACTTCTCCTTCATCCCCGCCTAATAAGTTGCCTGTCAGGTCAGCCTCCACGACGGAAACACGCACGCCGGCTCCTCCCACACATCCAGCTCCTCCAGTTCCCCAGATTATCGAAACCCCACCAGCTGAGGAGCCAGACGAACCTACATTCTTGCCCGAAAAATCGCCATCCCAGAAGGCGACGACCCAAAGCTACCCTGACCAACCTCCTATTGATGGTCCCCCCGCTCGTTCGAGTAAACGACCAAGCCCCGGTCAGTCTGCTGAACCACCAGCTCCCAGCAAACCCGCTCACCCGGAACCGCCAGTTGTACCTAAAGAGAAACCAGCACCAAAAGATAATCCCTTGAGTCAAATCACACAGCCAGCAGCCCTTCCTGGGAGCGCTGGCTCAAGCACTAGCAGTTTGACTTTTGTTCCAACGTTCGACAACATTGAGAAAAAGGCCGACAGGAGAAGTAAGGACAAAGATGAAACAAGTAGTATATTATCTAGCAAATCGACATCCAGCTGGAAGTGGTTCAAAGGTAGCGACAAAGATAAAAAGAAGAAGGAGAAGGAGAAGGAAGAGGAAAGAGAGCGGGAACGAGACGCCGAACGAGAGAGGGAGAGGGAAGACCAGGCTAAAAAGGCCAAAGCCAAAGCTGGTGACAAGAGCCACGACAACGCCCGGCTTGACGTACTTCAGCACTCGATCGACAATCCCAAGGGCCGCGAGAGTCTACGCCTGGACCGCGATAGTATTGAGATACCCCAGGATAAGAAGGATACTCCTCGTAAATCAAGCGACAGCAAGAAGGAAAGAGACGGGTTCTTTGGTGGGCTATTTGGAGGATCCAAGAAGAAGGGAGAAAAAGAGCCAGGGCATAAGAAGAAGGACCACCGACCGCTAACCCCAGAACCCCCTCAACGACCGCTCCGTCCAGACCAAGATTACCACTGGACTAGATTTCCCATTATTGAGGAGCGTGCCATATACCGCATGGCACATATTAAGCTCGCCAACCCCCGCCGACCGCTCCACAGTCAAGTTCTGCTCAGTAACTTTATGTACTCGTATCTTGCCAAGGTGCAAGCTATGCATCCTCAACTTAACGTGCCCATCTCTCCGCAGCAGAAGAGACAAGAGGAGGAACGCAAACGCCGTGAAGCCGAGGAGCAACGGCAGCGACAGCTGGAGTTGGAGCAGCAAATGGCTGCCCAGCAGGCTGCCCAGGGTGGTGATTTCAACTTTGACTACCATCGCGTATGTTGTTCTTCTCGGATTTCAGCTTGAGTTTGTGGCTAACATTGTGCTCGTGTGTAGTCTGGCAACCAATACGGCGATTCCCCAGTTCAAGTGCAAGATGACAGCGTTCAGTATGTAGATGATTCGCAAATCTATGAGTATGAGCACGGCGGACAACAGCAGCAGCAGTATCAGAATGGTCACGGAAACAGTCACGACGCACACCAGCAACAGCAACAGCAGCTTCAACAAAATCAAACGAGAGACCAGAACTACTATTACGCCCGCGGAGACACGAGCCGATTCGATGATGAGGACGAAACCAGCGATATGTGGTAGGACCACCACCACAGTAAGAGGAGGAGAGGAGTGACTGGTCCTCTTGTCTCGGTCTCGTCTTTGGGTTCTTGGTCTTTATTGGGCTTGGTGAAGAAGAAGGGGAATCGTCGGTGGCGAAAACGGAAAGACATGTCGTCCGAGAGATGCCCTCTGGTACTTCACACGCGGATGCGGAGGGGTGCCCTTCGGGCGTTACCTTCTTCACATCTACATGGGACCTCAAGGCTTCACGAAGACTGCTCCTGCTGTTGTTGGTGGTGTTATCAGCACCGTTGTTATCGCTGCTTGCAGTGTCTCAAGCGGCGGAAATAGCGTGCTGCGGCTCGCCGGTGAGTGAAACCGGTGGGACGCCGTTATAAGTGTATAACTAAACTAGAAGAGGAAAAATGAATGGGTATCGCTTTGGTGCCTGTTTTGCTTTTGGTTTCCAGGTCTCGTATTTTCTCCTCTCTTTGGTCATACACAATACTTTTTTCTTTTAGGTTTTGACTTTTTTCACACTCAACTTAGCATAGCCTGGCCTGGTGAACAGAGAGCAAACTGGATTTTACGGCGGTTGGGGTGGTACTGAATTTTATTATTCTTTTTTTATTTTTGTTCAATACGGTGTTAACTTGCTCTCTGGCCTCGTTTTATTTTCCTATAAACTTAGTGTATTGTTTCTGGTGAGATAGAGAAGACGGCGAGATGGGAGGCAACTTGCTTGCTCTTGGAGAGGGGAGAGCGGATTGTGTTCTAGGATCATTGGGGGGCGCAAGAGCTCAGTTGGTTTATGGGGGAGGAAGAAGACCAAGAGAAGAAGAGTCGATGGAAATCCAAAGAAATGTTATAAATGTATATCATTTGCTTGCTGAAACTTTTTGTGGTGATCTTGTGATATTATATGTTGGAAAGGAACCAGTGGGAGGTTTCATTGAGCCCCTGAACTTGGGATCTAATGTTTACACAGACGTCACCGTATCCATCGCTCAAGTTTATTACAGTCCGGTTGTAGCCATCTTTCCCTTTGTTGGCGTGGGGAAGTCCAGATACATCGATAAGGCCTCAACATGTCATCAAAGAACTAAGCAATCTCATATCATGCCTACCAGACCACCCCATGCCGGCCCCCGTTGTTTCACCGGATGGAAGGCATCAAATTACCTACCCCTCGCCTCGAGTCACCTCATCGCAGACACACCTACCCCAACAATAGCAAAGTGTAACAATAGGGCAGGCACAGACGGACCTTATTGAAGGAGCCTAGGCGACAGCAGTCACGCCAGGTGCCCACCTTTTAAATCCAAACCGACTTGCCCGGACCATTTTCAAACTTTACTTTGCTTCCAAAGTTATTCCTTTCATTGCTCCGGTTTTCGCAATTCTGGTCCCTTTACCTGCTTCTCTAGAGCTCCAACTCCGGGCTGCCGAGACCCAATACCGTCGACATAAAGGTGATCTCAAGTGTGAACAACTCTCGGCCTGCCAGTGATCATCTGCGGCGTACCTTCCGGCAAGGCAACTGCTCCTGGCATCTCGAGTTCTCCCGTATTAGACTCCTTCCGTCACCAAGATCAATTCCTGACTGTCCGGTTCTCCTGCTTCCACTCTTTAATACACCCCATTCATTGACTTCCAGGTTCTCCTTCACCGTTACGGATCAATCCGACTTGGCCTCAAATTCCAACGCGGCAGAATCCACGGTAAACACCCGCGGCGGTTATCATCACCAAATCGGATCAACTTCTTTGGCATCCTGCAAAATGGGCCGTGGTGGCTATGGAAACCATCCTGGTAATACTGTTCCTGCCAGCGGAGGACCAGGATGGCAACAAGGACCTCGTGCTATCTCTGGCGGCTTCAAGCATGGCGGAGGGAACCAGAGCTTTCTTTTGCCGGCAGGAGGCCACCGGCCGCCGGTTATGCCTGTTCAAGTTGTAAGTTGATGCCCTGCTTTTTTCCTCTTTTGTTCTCATTAAGGTTTTTGGGTTTTGGGCAGCTTTCTGCCCTGCAACCCACTTCCCTGTCAATTCCCCCCGCTGTGCTCCGTGCACCCTGAGCAACTGGCGCTAAGCCGGATTGGCCGAACCAAACTGATTCCCTCCCCTGCCGCACTTTGAAGCTGCCAGTGCAGCAAGTGCAGCGACTTTCAGCCATTCAGATTCAACGAGCTGGGCGACTTCGAAAATCTTCACGAAATTCCACCATCACCACTCTTCCCTCCGCAGAACCCACCCAGCAAGTCGCTGTATTCGCGCGCAACAGCCGTCCCTGAATTTCTTTTTTCTTTGTTACCCTTATCTTGGTCGCGACAGTTTGTCTGGCCCCTTCCAGAGCTCTCGAGTTGTGTTGCGCCTTGTCACTTTCCGATACCTAAAGCCAGCTTTTACTGCGGTGACCGACTCAGAACCACAAAAAGTCGCTGACACGACATTCGACTACTTTCCCCCTCCGTTGTTGACCCCGACTAGCGTCTGGCTCCAGCTTGCGGGATGGCATCTGTGAGCACCCCTCCACCCTCGGTCGCACGCGTCTCTCGTCCACTTGCTTGCCTCATCTTTGGATGCGAGTCGAGACGGCTGCTCCTCATTCTCCACATAATTACCTCCAACGTCATCGCATGGCTTGCTTGGATGCTCTGCCTGGGGTAGAATTAAATGCTGATCGCTTTTCTCTTGTAGCAAACACACAACTATGCCCAGGGTGGCTATCTGCCTAACGGCGCTGCCCCTCAGCCTGTTCCCGCCCCCGGCGCTCAACCCCTCCTGCCGAATCAAGGGCGTATCATCCAGACCGGCCCCATGAGAGTCCTCTGCATTGCCGATGTTAGAGGTACGCCAGAGATTACATAGCTTTGCTTGTGTAGAAACTTGCTTGCTGACCTGTCGATTCAACCAGGCAACCTCAAGTCCCTGAATGACCTCGCCAAGACTGCTCGTGCCGACTACATTATTCACACTGGAGATTTTGGCTTTTACGATGAGACGTCACTCGACCGAATTGCTGAAAAGTGAGTGGGAACAGAGCTTGTGATTACCAAAGTCTTTGCTAATTGGAGGTCGCCAGGACACTGAAGCATGTCGCGCAATACTCTCCGCTCCTTTCCGAGGCCACCAAGAAGGCCATCGCAGCCGGTGGCGCAGGCCCCGTCAAGGCACGATTTCCCCGCGAGGAGCTTCCTCTTTCACAGCTTCCCCAGTTTCTTTCTGGCGAGTTCAAACTCGATGTTCCAGTCTACACAGTTTGGGGAGCTTGCGAAGATGTCAGGGTCCTGGAGAAGTTCCGTTCCGGCGAGTACAAGGTGCCCAATCTCCAAATTATCGACGAAGCGCGGTCGATACTGGTTGAGGTTGCTGGTGTAAAGCTTCGTCTCCTCGGTTTGGGCGGTGCAGTTGTTATGCACAAGCTCTTCGATAACGGTGAGGGGCGGACGACGATCGCTGGAGGGCAGGGTACTATGTGGACCACCCTGCTGCAGATGGGCGAGCTGGTTGATACTGCTAATCGCGTCTACGATCCTACCGAAACTCGTGTCTTCATTACCCATGCCAGTCCCGCCCGCGAAGGTATTCTCAACCAGCTCTCGGTCACCCTCAAGGCAGATTTCTCCATCTCGGCAGGGCTTCATTTCCGTTACGGCAGTTCATACAACGAGTTCAGCGTTAACCCAAGCCTCGACCACTACCGTGGCAAGCTCGCGGCATCCAAGGCATCCTTCAATGATGTCTGGGAGACCGTCAAGGCTGAGGTCGAGCCCGCAATTCAGCAAAACGAGGCCCAGCAGCAACTTCTCAAGAACGCCCTTTCAGTTGTTGAGAAGATGCCTCTGACTGCAGCGGGCGGCAATCCTTTCGGCGGCGTAGCGTCTGGTCAGTCAGGTGCTGCCCTTGGCCAGGTCGATGAGAGCGCTTTCAAGAACATGTGGAACTTCAATCTTGCGGATGCCGCTTTCGGTTGGTTGGTTCTGGAGATCCAGGATGGCCGAATCGGCACAGAGATGCGTGCTCAAGGATTCAACTTCTCACATCGTGGTGCCAAGCAACAAGCTGGTCACTCTGCGCCCGCTCCTGCTGCCACTGGCGCAAGCCCCGTTGTTCCTCCCGTGAACTCTTCGCAGCCGACACCCGCTCCAGCTGTGCCGAAGCAGAGCACTCCTGCCCCGGCTTCAAAGCCAGCAGCTCCCTCTCCTGTCCCAGCTCAAGCCAAGCCTGCTACACCTGCACCCGCCCCCGCTGCCTCCCCTGCTCCCAAGGAGGAGAAGTCTACGCCAGCTCCATCTAATGGAGCTGCGGGTAACTCCGACTCCGCACCCGCTCCCCGCAACCCCGCTGAGAATATCATTGGTCTTTTTGTCATGAACGCTCAAACCGACGACCAGGTCCGTGATCTCTTTGCCGAAGAGGATAGGGCAAAGATTATCAAGATCGAGAAGTGGGGCCAGAACAAAGTTGCCCAGTTCAAGACCGCAGAGGATCGAGATGGCGCGATGGACCGTCTGCCCGATGATGTCAAGAACCGAGAACCTGGCCGTGAGGACCGATCAAAGCCCTTGGTCAAGATTTTCCAACCCCCCACAGCCAGACAGTTCTCCCGCGGTGGCGCTGGCAACTGGGGTAGCAGCCGTGGCGGTAGCAGGGATGTAAGCAACCCTCAAAGCGGATACAGAAGCGCGGGCGGTGGTGCTAGTGATAGCGAGGGTGCTGGGCGACGTGGCGGACGCGGCGGTGGACGGGGTGGCCGAGGAGGTGAGCGCGGCGGCCGTGGCCCCCGTGGTGGTCGGGGCGGTCTCAAGGAGGGCGGTGGTGCTGCGGGCGACTCTTAGGCGACTCTTAGGCGGTTGGCAGGTGCTGCATACGCTAACTGAAGAACCTAGCTATCAGCAATGGTCTTTATGCCCTTGGCTGTCTCGACATCACAAGGCACCTTCGCGACTCTTGGACTCTTTTCGGCCAGTTGTCTAGACATGGGCAGCAACTCTCTTGTTCATGAGACTAGCTCATTTGTTGCCTCTTTCCCCATTTTCCCAATCTACTTGGCGATAGTGGATCGGTTCTCGTCTGCTTTTTGCTTGCTTGGGCTGTTCCTTGCCTTGCGTTTTGCGTTTTGGGTTTAATTGCGAATAAACGGGACACGGAAAAACAGAGGTTAATCCTCTCATTCATATTCTCGGGTTAGGGCGGCGTGTGGGTTTATGGAGGATTGTGTGGGTGGACGGTGCTGAAGTTGATTTGGTTGGGCTTGGTGAAAGAAACGGGAAAGGAGTTTTTTTTTTTTTTTTTTTTTTTTTTCTAGTGCCATTTTAAAAGAGTGCGAGAAAGGAGGTTCTTTTTTATTCTCTGTTATTTTTCGTTTTCGAACTTTTCTGAGCGCACTACATACACATTTCACAAATGCAACGCAAAGACATACAAGTACAAGACATCTGGTCATTCTTCATATTGGTGTTTTGGTGTGCTTTTTCTTGTGTAGGATTTGTACATGTACATAATATCTGGATGTCTGTTGAGGCGATGGGAACACTGTTATGTTGTCGAGAGGAAGTTCTGAGAAACGGTGAGGGATAACAGGCAAAAGGTAAAAAAATAAAATAAAATAGAAGGTTACATGATAACTTTATGTCGCTGTGACACAAGTATGCATCAATGAGCGAATAAATACCGAGCTTGGTTTTGTTGAATCATCTAGTCAAAAATAGGTTATGTATGGTGGTTGGCTGCTAGGTTGAATGAATATCTCTAGCTTCTTGCAACATCTGGGCAAGCGAAGTGGGATGAAAACCACCTTGGTTCTTGCAGTTTCCAGATGCACGATAACATTTGCATGCAAATCTGATATTAATAATAATAATAGTAATAATAGTAGTAATAATAATAATATAATAATAATAATAATATTTCGTACACCGCTATGCCCTTGGCAGGGCTCGTCGGTCCCTCTACTGCTATTTACACAAGGAAAACCGTACCTTAACGGCCG